>SNQJ01S0091174.1:71173-87498 GCA_010110895.2 Picea sitchensis | reverse complement strand
GGATGGATTCTCGGGATATCACCTCGAGATATCACCAAATAAATATTATGCAAGAATATAGATATAAGACCACCTTTATGACAGAATGGGGTTGTTACCAATACACACTTATGCCATTTGGTTTGAAGATTGCACTAACAATATTTTCTAGAGTAGTTGTTGCATCTTTCAAAGAGTTCATTCATAAGTTCTTAGAAGTGTACTTAGATGACTAGACAATATTTAGTCAGTTGAAGGATCATATCAAAACTATGTGCTTAATGTTGGATAGGTTTAGGAAGTACCAGATCTTGTTGAATTTGAAGAAACAATTTTTTTGTGTGCATTTTGAAATATTGTTGGGCCACGTGGTGTGTAAAAAGGGATTGTTAGTTGACCCTGTTGTAACTTGAGATAGTTTTTGATTATTTAAAAACCATGACAAGACATCTTTGAACCTACTTTAGGGGAAAATTTGGCTCTTAGACTAGAGAGGGCTCTCTCATATCATTTAAGAACACTTTCTACCTACTATCACTAAGCAACAGTTCTAACAATTAAGCACAGGTGCCAGATTTAATGGTAAAGAACAAGATAGTCTAGGTAGATAGGATTGAGAATAAAAATGATAGCAGAATGGAATAAAAAGATTGTAACTTTGAGATAAGAATATTGGATCCATTGGGAATGGAGTCTCACATAACAGAGTACAAAATCTGATAGGTGATAAATTGGTGAAAATAAGAGAACATAAATCTCAAAAAACATAGAGGGAAAACACAATCTTTTTCAATATGAGATGAACAAAATGAGTTGGCCATAAAGATTATGAATCCAACATACAAAATGAACTTTTTAATCTAGGAATTTTAAAAGAATGAATCCAGACATGAAATGTTCATAAATGAAATTTGCTAACAACATTTGAATATATACATCATAACAAAAGGTCATAGTATAAATCTTTTAACTATTTCATAAACATATTCATTGATAGTGGAAGTTGTACCAAATTGTCCAAGATGCATATCAAAATTGCATGGAAAAGAATAGACATGGAATTAAAAGGAGCTTAACACATTAAACATGAAGAAAAATAGTGATCTATTATATTGAGAGATGAATCCAATGAGTGATTCCCTATGATTTAGAAATTTACAAATAAAATGGCCTCATGGGCTCATTCTCCAATAAAAGCACAATCTCTCTACCAAAATATGTATGGCCTATAAAGACTCTTATCCCCCTCATTATTGAATCTCTTCTCCTTCTTTTATAACCCTTTGAGAATTTGTTTGACTTCCTTGATATTTGGCTTCCAATCTCCTACATCCAAATCTTTAATATTTATGGCTTGTAAAGTCTCTCATCCCCGTCATTATTGAAGCTCTTCTCCTTCTTTTATAACCAATTGAGAATTTGTTTGACTTCCTTGATCTTTGTCTTCCAATCTCCTAAATCCAAATCTGTAGGCTTCAAATCCTCCATATCACCTATAATCCAAACAAAAAGTTAATTTTAGATCAGACATGATTTTGTGAAGATTTATAAAACTAAAACTAAAATAATGAAACCAAAATGTTAAAAGAGAAACTAAAATCTAACATAATAAAATAATACAATCGAACTAAATTAAACTAAAATCTAATCAAAATAAGACTAAACTATATTAAAATGAAATATTATTACTGTAACTAAAAATAAAGATTAAACTAAAAATAAAAAACAGAATCTAAACCAAGACCTAATATAACTTAAAGTAAACTAAAAACTAGATTAAAGTAAAACGCAAAGTAAAAATTATACTAATAAAACTATATAAGAAAGTATACTAAATCAAACTAAACTAAATTAAACTAAAACTAAATTAAAGTGTAAAATACAACCAAAAACAATAACAGTAGATCTGCTCAATAATTTGATTACCATTGGTTCCTTGCTCATCTTGCTATTTTAGAGATCCCCTTTGACCTTTTCACTATGGTAGATTGATGTAGGACCATCGCCAGCGAAGCACAAACGGAGGACAACTAGGCGCACTAGCGCACATTTTGAAGAAATTTAAATTTTGACGAATGTGTATCACGCAAATCTTTTGAAAAGAGTTGTAATTAAAGAACATCTTTAAATGTTGTAGAGCTAGATGGTTCATGAAGACATCTTTAAATGTATAGCTGAGTGCAGTACGGATTTGATGTGTTCGATTTGATCTATTTGTCACAAATATTTATTGTAATAAATATTAGTAGTTGATCAATTTTAATTCGATAGGATAGATGTAGAGTAGTTGGGGGGTAGGACTCGAAGATCCCTCTTGTATAAAGCTTTGTATTGTCTCCCAGTAAGGGTTGTTGGCTCTCTAATTGTGGATGAGCTTCTAAATCTATTGTATAGGTTGCCATTGTAGTGGACAATTGAGAGATATCGAGAAGAAGTGTATGAATGTATGTAATCTTTAGTTGAATGAATATAACGAAGGAGCATTGTCCCAAATGTATGGTGTTAATACATCTATATGAATGAATGAATGGTATACTATCTCTTTGTTTGTACTTATCTGTTATTTATTGTTCTTGATGTTATGCATGCATTTACATGGCTAGATGTATGAATCTGTGAGATTGGAATAAGTTTCAATTGTTTATCTTCTATGAGAGAGTGCAAGTGTGCATAGTGTCCACAAGGAGTGTGTTGACGGAGTCTGTTTCGACTCATATGCTAAAAAAAGATAACGTGAACCTTATGCTTTCAAAGGGTGCATAGTGTCCATAGGGTGTGCATGACAAAGTCTATTTTGACTCAGAAATTTCTGAAGAGATAGTCTTAGGGAGTTTATCCGCAAGGAGTGTGTGATTGAATATTTCAACTTAGAATCTCAAGAGGAGTGACTGAATGGTGATGCAGACATGTAGCCCTCGATCCGAGATCCGCTCACAGGATCGTTTCGAATCTTCCCTGAGCCGAAGCGGCTCTTTCGGATCCCTATCGGAACCTTAACATTTGATCCACAGGTCCTTCCTTGAAAACCCCACCTACACAAACATGCATCGAGCATGAGATTTCACCTCCACGTGGCCACCAACAATGACCTTCCAAAAGGCCTCCCAGATATGACCGCGACCCTTTGCCAAAAAAGGATTTTTGCGTTTCGCAATTTCTCAAACCCAGATGTCGAGAGTTCTAGCTCTTCGATCTCCTGAATACCAAAATGTCGAAATACTGAAATCCCGGTCTTTATAACTGTGTCCTCCATGATCACAGTCCTTCTTTCGGAACTTCGGGGTTTCCAATGCCAAAATGCTCCGATACCTTGTCTTCAGGATTCCCAAAATGACGAACCTCGGTATGCCGAAATATGAAATCTTGAGACCACAACCCCACTCAACAACATGTCGTGTTTTGCAACTTCGGGAGTTTCACCGTCAAGTTGCCCGACTCTTTGTCCTCGGGACTTCCGAAATCCTGAATCCCGGTATGCCGAAATCTGATCCTGTCTCGTGACCCGGCAATACTCCTCCTCTGCTTTCGTGAATCTGCGTTTCGGAACTTCACGAATCTCGGCGCAATAATTCCTTGTCCTCTCGTACTTCCGGTATCCGAAATACCAAAATCTTGAAACTCCAGTCCTCCTTCTCCTGAGCAAGATCAACGACTGTGAGCTTCCCTGATCCAACGGCTCATATCCTTTCGGGATCTCATGGGTCAAGAATTCTGAACTCTCACCCCTGTATCTTCCCGTAGTCGAAATACCAAAATGGCCTTTCAGGGATTTCCCCGAAATCTCAACTATATGCACTTTTTCGGGACTTCCGGATTCATGATTTTGCGAATCCTTCGCGACCAAACTCTTGGTCCTCGATCCCCTGGTATCCAAAACCCCGATGTGTTTGGATCTCTATCACGTGTCCTCCGAAGTGGATGGTCACGATGCTTTAGCTCTTTCGTGTACCGGGAGTTTGAAACTCTCGGTACCAAAATCTCTGCCTCCTCTACCTTTCGAACTCCGAATAGTTGAAATACCGAAGTTATGCTCCAAAGGCAAGTTGTGTTTCAGGGTTTTCACTATGAAGTGCCCTAGTCTCTTTTCATCGGGATTCCTGAAATGTCGAACCCCGAAATGTCGAAATGATCTAGCGGATCCTCTTCCTTGAATGTGTGAGGGTTAAAACTCATCCAGCTTCCCCTGGATCTGATGGCTATCAGTCTGTGTGCCCAGATCTGACGGCAACTGTAGCTCCTTCCTGATCTTTCAGCTTCTTCATTTTCCTTGAAATATTTTCCAAGTTCCAAAGGTCTCGGCCTTTGTTTCCTCTGTGAAATTTGTATCTTTGGCTCCTGTCTACATTCTTAAAGACGATGTCCCTCCTGAGCTTTCGGGACTTGTGAAACCTTGAAAGGTTTTCCCGACTTCCTGCACTCCTTGCAGCTGTTCCTCTCTGCGCAAAGTCACTCTTCCTCCTGAGCTTTATTTCTCTAAAACCTTGAAAGGTTTCTCGACTTCTGCACTCCTTGCAGAGTCTCTGCACACAAATGTGCTATCTCTTCTGAGCTTGTCGACTGTGAAACCTCTAAGGTTTCCTTGACTTTTATACCTATCATCTATTTCTCTGTGCGCTAAGGCACTGTTCCTCCTGAGCTTCTAAACTTGAGATAAGTTCACTCTATGTACACTCCCTATGCGTGACGAGCCTTCGGACGACTATCTGTCTATCAACACTTTACTCAAGTGTTGGCCTGGTGCACTCCCTGCACAGGTATTTATCCTCTTTGAGCTTCAACTACTCAAACCCCAATGGTATCTATCCCTTTCTCTCCTTGAAAGGATGGAAATTCCCTCTGGCAACTTCCTACTCAAGCATTCCTTGCCAAGCCTGCAGGGTATTCAGTAACCCCGTGAAGTTCCTCTTTTGACTCTTCTTCTGTCTGAACTCAAAAGAGTTCTTCTGTGCACTATTGTGCTCACTCAATGCCCTCTTGGAAGATCTCTACAGAACGTTCAACAGTTTTTTCTTCATTCTGAACTCAAGATAGAGTTCTCCTGTGCACTCTACACACCTTCTCAATGCCCTTTTAGCAGAGCTTCCACAGAATCCCTTCGTGATTCTATCTTCTCTGTACCTTCCTCTGCACAATCATACCTCCAAGGTGTTCGACAACATTGAGGTTTCTCCTTGAGTCAATGAATTCAGCTGGTGCGCCATCCTGGCATGTCCTTGCCCAAATTCCACAGAATTCAAGAGTTCATCTATGCACTAGCTTTCAGAACCCGCAGCGTTCTGTCACACCCTCTTGGCATGAAGCCTTAAAGAACCCCAAAACTAAAATCAAAGAACCCACAGATAGAAAAACCTATCTATCCCTACAATTGCACATCTACAACATATACAAAACACACAAAGACATTCATAAACACATAAAGACACACATAAACTCATGCAAGAAAAACTGCTCTGATTGTATTAATATGAATGCATGTTTACAATGTGAGCTCGGACTACAACAGAGTCTCGGCTCTCCTCTCCTCTCTATTCCACACTAACATAAGATCCATGATCTTTTACATGAGGGGGATATTTGAGCTCTTCCCTCCAATCTACCTACCCTATTCAATTACATTAACTTTACATTGAATGGGTTGTCTAGTCTAGATCGGAGCTAGATCCAGCATTACAACCATTAAAGGCCTTCTTTAACTATAGCCTACTCAAAGACATGGCTTTGGCTCTACCAACCTTACAAACATTTAATATAAATTTCAAATTCAAAATTTGAAACGAGAGGGTTGCGCCTCTCCTTCTTCATTGAATGCGCATTGTGTTGGTTGGCTGGCTTGGAGTGATGCTCCTGCCTCATACTCCTCTACTGTGAAAAATTCATGAGCTCCCGAGTGCCACCGTTGAAATCCTCTTGGATCCCAAACAGTCCTCTGGAGCTATTCATCTGCTCCACGGCTCTATTGTTGTTGCTGCTTCCGCTACTCTATTGTTGTTGTTGTCTCCCTTCTAATCAACTTCCCATCACTGGTAGTCTCTGTTGATATGATCATCAGCTGTCTGATCTACTCAATCACCTCGTCCAGCCGTTGTCCTGGCTGGCTCTGTCTTTGCAGTCTTCTCGGTTGCATTTCTTCTCTACAAATGGTTAGATCATCATGATCTGCCATGCCATCTTCTCCATCCCACGTGGCCTTAACTTGCCACTTTGTGCAAATTCCAATTCTACAATCTCATTACTGAGTTGTTTCTCAGCTTCTCCCCGTGACATCGTTGTTGCTACCATATCTCTTTGTGTTGGCTCAAATCCAACCTCTCCCAACTACTCCTTTGGCTGGTATTCTTCTTTGTTTGTTGCTGCATGCCTCAACATTGCATTCTTCATCACCTGTTCAGTTCCTTGGCTGAAATTTCTGAGCAATTCCTCGGAATGCTCATCTTCTGCTATCATCATCCTGACTGTCTATTCATGGCAGTCATCGAATGGCTCTCGGTTTTTCATCCAATCCTCCAGCATCTCCAACTCTGTATCCCATGGAGTGATCAACGTATCTCCATGCTCTTCTCTCGCTATCAACTTTAGTGCTGCAGATGTCTCCTTTTCAACTTCCTGGCTGAAAATGTTGAGCAATTTCTCAGAATGCTCATTTCCTTTTTCTTGGGTAAAAATCAATGTTTGCTCCATCTCTTCCTCTTCCTTAACAGTCTCTGCTAGCTGTCTTTCTTTTGCTGGTACATCGGCAACACAAACTCTCGCCTCAACTGGGCTACCTGGGAGGAATATTTGAATTCCTCCAATGAGAAGAATGTACTTCTGATCCTTTTGTTTTGTCAGTTGTCCTTGCCGATATGAGATCATCTGCTCTCCCTTGGTCTCCTAGCAATATGGGATTTCTCCGCTGCCCCCTTGGCAGTCTATGAGATCCTCGGATCTCATCTTATTGCCCACCTGGCAATTTGAATTTTCAGTCCTGCCCTCTTGGCAGTCTATGAGACCCCTCAGTGATCTCACCTTATTTCTCTCTTGGCAACATGAAATTTCCCTGTTGTCCTCCTGGCAGTCTATGAGAACCCGCAGCGATCTCATCTCATTGCCCTCCTGGAAATTGGAAATTTTTGTTCTGCCATCTTGGCAGTCTCTGCACACATGGCAATCTCTGAGATCTTCCAATGATCTCAATTCATCCTCAGCATCACTGAGATTCCTCCCAGTCTCTGGTTCACATACCTGAACCATCTCCTCCTCATTATTCCTGAGGCTTTCAGCATGCCTCAACCATCCTCTTATTATCCTCCGCTGTCTTTTGGCCACCAATTCCCTGACTAGCCATTTTACCTTCGTCCTGATGGGCCATTCATACACCCATCGCGACTTTGCCTGATTGTGATGCATACCTGCATCCCTCGGGCTGAGATCTAATCACAGGATCATTTCAAATATTCCATGAGCTGAAGCAGCTCTTTTGGATCCCTATCGGAACCTCAACATTCGATCCATAGGTCCTTCCTTGAAAACCCCACCTACACAAACATGCATCGGGCGTGATATTTCACCTCCACGTGGCCACCAACAATGGCCTTCCACACAACCTCCTAGATATGACCGCGACCCTTTGCCAAAAAAGGATTTTTTGGTTTCATGATTTAGCGAACCCATATGTCAAGAGTTATAGCTCTTCGATCTCCCAAATACCGAAATGCCAAAATACCGAAATATTTGTCCTTCTAACTGTGTCCTCCGTGATCATAGTCCTTATTTCAAAACTTCGGGGTTTCCAATGTCGAAATGCTCCGATACCTTGTCTTTAGGATTCCCAAAATGTCAAACCCCGGTATGCCGAAATATGAAATATTGAGACTGCAGCCCCACTCAACAATACGTCACGTTTCGTGACTTCTGGAGTTTCGTCGTCAAGTTGCCCAACTCTTTGTCCTCGGGACTTCCGAAATCCTGACCCTCGGTATGCTAAAATCTGATCCTGTCTCATGACCCGACAATACTCCTCCTGTGCTTTCAGGAATTTGTGTTTCGGAACTTCACGAATCCCAGTGCAACAATTCCTTGTCCTCTCGTACTTCTAGTATCCGAAATACCGAAGTACCAAAATCCCGAAACTTCGGTCCTCCTTCTCTTGAGAAAGATAAACAGTTGTGAGCCTCCCTGATCCAACGACTCATATCCTTTCGGGATCTTGTGGGTTAAGAGTTATGAACTCTCATCCCTGCATCTTCCCGTATTCGAAATACCGAAATGGCCTTTCGGGGATTTCCCTGAAATCTCAACTGTATGCACTTTTTGGGACATCAGGATTCGCAATTACGTGAATCCTCTGCAACTGAACTCTTGGTCCTCGATCCCCCGAAATCCGAAACCCCGATGTGTTCGGATCTCTTCCACATGTCCTCCGAAGTGGACGGTCACAATGCTTTCATTGTTTCGTGTACCGAGAGTTTGAAACTCTCGGTACCAAAATCTGTGCCTCCTCTACCTTCCAAACTCCGAATAGCCGAAATGTTGAAGTTTTGCTCCAAGGAAAGTTGTGTTTCGTG
The DNA here is from genome assembly GCA_010110895.2 of Picea sitchensis. Taxonomy (NCBI): domain Eukaryota; kingdom Viridiplantae; phylum Streptophyta; class Pinopsida; order Pinales; family Pinaceae; genus Picea; species Picea sitchensis. The sequence goes on along the minus strand of SNQJ01S0091174.1, from coordinate 78,976 downwards.
ACTTCGAGGTTTTCACTGCGAAGTGCCCCGGTCTCTTGTCATCGGAATTCCCAAAATGTCGAACCCTGAAATGATGAAATGATCTAGCAACTCCTCTTCCTTGAATGTGCGAGGGTTAAACCTCATGCAACTTCCCCTGGATCCGATGGCTATCAGTCCATGCACTCAGATCTGACGGTAGCTATAGCTCCTTCCTGAGCTTTCGGCTTCTTCATTTTCCTTGGAATATTTTCTAAGTTCCAAAGGTCTCGACCTTTGTTTCCTCTACGAAATTTGTATCTTTGGCTCCCGTCTGCATTTTTAAAGACATTGTCCCTCCTGAGCTTTCGAGACTTGTGAAACCTTGAAAGGTTTCTCCAACTTCCTACACTCCTTGCAGTTGTTTCTCTCTGCGCAAAGGCACTCTTCCTCCTGAGCTTTCTTTCACTGAAACATTGAAAGGTTTCTCGACTTCTGCACTCCTTGCAGAGTCTCTGCACACAAATGTGCTATCTCTTCCGAGATTGCCGACTGTGAAACCTCTAAGGGTTCCTCGACTTCTGTACCTCTCATTTATTTCTCTGTGCGCTAAAGCATTGTTCCTCCTGAGCTTCTGAACTTGAGATAAGTTCACTTTGTGCACACTCCCTGTGTGTGATGAGACTTCAGACAACTGTCTGCCTGTCAACACTTTACTCAGGTGTTGGCCTGGTGCACTCCTTGCACATGTCTTTATCCTCTTCGATCTTCAACTGCTCAAACCCCAATGGTCTCTATCCCTTTCTCTCCTTGAAAGCATGGAAATGCCCTCCGGCAACTTCCTGCTCAAGCACTTCTTGTCGAGCCTGCAGGGTATACAGTAACCCTGTGAAGGTCCTCTTTTGAAACTTCTTCTATCTGAACTCAAAAAATTTCTTAAGTGCACTATTGCACTCACTCAATGCCCTCCTGGCAGAGCTCTACAGAATGTTCAGCAGTTTTGTCTTCTTTTTGAACTCAAGATAGAGTTCTCATGTGCACCCTACGCACCTGCTCAATGCCCTCTTAGCAGAGCTTCCACGGAATCCCTTCGTGATTATGTCTTCTCTGTACCTTCCTCCGCACAATATTACCTCCAAGGTGTTCAACAACCTTGAGGTTTCTACTTGAGTCAATGACTTCAACTGGTGCACCCTCCTAGCACGTCCTTGCCAAAATTTCACAGAATTCAGGAGTGCATCTATGCACTGGCTTTTAGAACCCGCAACGTTCTGTCACACCCTCTTGGCATGAAGCCACAAAGAACCCCAAACCTAAAATCAAAGAAACCACAGATAGTATAACCTATCTATCCTTGCAATTGCACATCTACAGCATATAAGGAACACACAAAGACATTCATAAACACATAAAGACACACAAAAACTCATGCAGGAAAAACTGCGATGATTGTATTAACATGAATACCTATTTACAATGTGAGATCGGACTGCAATAGAGTCTTGGCTCTCCTCTCCTCTCTATTCCACACTAACATAAGATCCAAGATCTTTTACATGAGGGGTCTCTTTGATCTCTTCCCTCCAAGCTACCTACCCTATTCAATTACATTAAATTTACATTGAATGGGTTGTCTAGTCTAGATCGGAGCTAGATCTAGCCTTACAACCATTAAAGGTCTTCTTTAACTACAACCTACTCAAAGGCACGGATTTGGCTCTACCAGACTTACAAACATTTAATATAAATTTCAAATTTAAATGAGAGGGTTGCGCCTCTCCTTATTCATTGAATGTGCATTATGTTGGTTGGCTGGCTTAGAGCGATGCTCCTGCATCATACTCCTCTGCTGTGAAAAATTCATGAGCTCCTGCTCATGAACTCCCCAACGCCGCTGTTGAAATCCTCTTGGATCCCAAATAGTCCTCTGGAGCTATTCATATGCTCCATGGATCTATTGCTATTGCTTCTTCCATTGCTCCGTTGCTATTGCTTCTTCCGTTTCTCTGTTGCTGCTGTTTTGTCTCTTCTGATCAGCTTCCCATCACTAGCAGTCTATGCTGATTTGATCATCAGTTGTCTGATATGATCAATCACCTCATCCAACTGCTATCCTGGCTAGCTCTGTCTTTGCAGTCTACTCGGATACATTTCTTCTCTGCAAATGGGTAGATCATCATGATCTCCCATGCCACCTTCTCCATCCCTCGTGGCCTTAACTTGCCACTCTGTGGTAGATTCCAATTCTGCAATCTCAATACTGAGTTGTTGCTCATCTTCTCCCTATGACATCTCTGTTGCTGCCATATCTCTTTGTGTTGGATCAAATCCAACCTCTCCCAGCTGCTCCTTGGGCTGGTATTCTTCCTCGTCCGCTACTACATGCCTTGACATTGCAGTCTTCATCACCTGTCTAGTTCCTTGGATGAAATTTCAGAGAAATTCCTCGGAATTCTCATCTTCTACTATCATCGGCCTGACTGTTTGTTCATGGACGTCATCTGCTAGCTCTGGGTTGTTCAGCCAATCCTCTAGTATCTCCAACTCTGTCTCCCATGTAGTGATCAACTTATCTCCATGCTCTTCTCCCACTGTCAGCTTCAGTGCTGCAGTTGTCTCCTTTTTCAGCTTCTTGGCTGAAAATGTTGAGCCATTCCTTGGAATGCTCATTTCCTTTTTCTTGGGTAAACATCAGTGTCTTCTCCATCTCTTTCTCTTCCTTGACAGTCTCTGCTAGTTGTATTTTTGTTGTTGCTACATCGGCAACACAAACTCTCTCCTCAACGGGTCTACCTGGCAGGAATATTTGAATTCCTCCAATGATCAAAATGTCCTTCTCATCCTTCTCTTCTATCATTTGTCCTTGCTAATATGATCTCATCTACTCTCCCTTGCCCTCCTGGAAATATGGGATTTCTCCGTTGCCCCCTTCGTAGTCTATGAGATCCTTGGATCTCATCTTATTGCCCACCTGGCAATTTGAATTTCCATTCCTGCCCTCTTGGAAGTCTATGAGACCCCACAGTGATCTCACCTTATTGCCCTCTTGGAAACATGAAATTTCCCTATTGTCCTCCTAACAGTCTATGAGATCCCACAGCGATCTCATCTCATTGTCCCCCTGGCAATTGGAAATTTCTATTCTTCCATCTTGGCAGTCTCTGCACACATGGCAGTCTCTGAGATCTTCCAATGATCTCAGTTCATCCTCAGCATCACTGAGATTCCTCCCAGTCTCTGGTTCACATACCTGAACCATCTCCTCCTCATTATTCAGCATGCCTCATCCATCCTCTTATCAGCCTCCGCTGTCTTTTGGCCACCAATTCCCTGACTGGCCATTTTACCTTCGTTCTGATGGGCCATTCATACACCCATCGTGACTTTGCCTCCTACTACATCCGCAATGTGAGCTCCTCCATCCTTGCTCTGATATCAGCGAGTTCCTTATCCATCACCTCTTTGCTTTGTTGTTGATGGATCTTCTTTCCATCGCGTCTATGACCTTCAGTAGCCATTTTCCTGCCTTTTGTCTGCCCTCCTGGCAAACCTACTGCTGTCACTCTGCAACTGAGAGCTTTCATCCTTAATGTATATTCCCCCCCACTGTCTCCTTGATTGCTACCTACCTGCAAACAATCACCACAGAGTTCTAATACTCTATCTTCTCCTGCCTATCTCTGCAAGCTACCTCTAATACCAAAAGGATGTGCATAAGAGTACTCTTTCTCCTCTCGCTTCCTCTGCCTGCAATATACAAACAGAGTCAAGCTTTGATACCACAAATGGTGACGCAAACCTACATCCCTCGGGCTGAGATCCACTCACAGGATCATTTCAAATCTTCCCTGAGTTGAAGCAGCTCTTTCAGATCCCTATCGGAACCTCAACATTCGATCCACGGGTCCTTCCTTGAAAACCCCACCTGCACAAATATGCATCGGGTGTGAGATTTCACCTCCACATGGCCACCAACAATGACCTTCCACACGACCTCCTAGGTATGACCACGACCCTTTGCCGAAAAAATATTTTCTTGTTTCGTGATTTCACGAACCCAGATGTTGAGAGTTCTAGCTCTTCGATCTCCCGAATACCGAAATGACAAAATACCGAAATCCGAGTCTTTCTAACTGTGTCCTCCATGATCACACACTAGTACATTTGGATCAAATTATGATGGTGCGTTCGACACAATTGCCACTTTATATTTTCGGGAGAACGACAAACAACAGACCCCCTCAAACATCTCTTCACATGACGTCTATTTTCCGATGACATAGATTTTGTCATTATTTTGATGTCTTGGACGTGGCAAAAGAGACGTCTTGGATGTGGCAAGAGAGACGTCTTGGACGTGGCAAGAGAGACGTCTTGGATGTGGCAAGAGCGACGTCTTGGACGTGGAAAGAGAGATGTCTTGAACGTGGCAAGAGAGACGTTGTGAACGTGGCAAGAGAGACGTCTTGGGCATGGCAAGAGAGACATCTTGGACGTGGCAAGAGAGACGGTTGGGAGGTGGCAAGAGCGACGTCTTGGAGGTGGCAAGAGAGACGTTAAGACGTATCAGCTTCGACGTGGTTGTTATGGGAGTGACACTCTTGGAGGTGGCAAGACCGACATCTTGAAGGTGGAAAGAGAAACGTTAAGAGGTATCAGCTTCGACGTGGTTGCTATGGGAGAGACACTCTAAGACATCGCAATAGTTACTGTGTTGTATGTATTTAAAAAAAAAAATACAATATCAATACTAAGAGGGACAGTTACATTAACCTTTGCTAAGATACTATCCATATCAATATTTAAATCTATATCATCGGTCTTGGAGCTAGAAAGAGTGACGTTAAGAGGTATCAACTCCGACAGGGTTTCTATGGGAGTGACACTCCAAGACATCGCAATAGCGATTGTGTTGTAGGTATTTAAAAAAAAATACAATATCAATACTGAGAGGGACATGTACATTAGCCTTTTCTAATATACTAGCCATATCAATATTTAGATCTATATCATCGGTCTTGGACCTGGCAAGAGCGACGTTAAGACATATCAACTCTGACATGGTTGTTATGGGAGCGACACTCCAATACGTCTCAATAGCGATTGTGTTGTAGGTATTTAAAAAAAAATACAATATCAATACTAAGAGGGACAATTACATTAACCTTTGTTAAGATACTAGTCATATAAATATTTAAATCTATATCATCGGTCTTAGGCAAGGTTGGTTGAGGAGGAGAACTAACTTCCAATGGTAAAGGGGGTCTTGTCTAATGAGGTTTAGGATCACTAGGATATGTCTCAGGTGTGTTATCACATGAACTCACGATTTTTTAGCTAAAGTCCGAAAGCTCAAGTGAAATCATGCACAACTTAGAGGGAAGTCCCCTGTCACCTCACCAACCCTCTTTCACTTCAATATAGCTTTCCTCCGATTGAAGGGGGTTTCCCTCAATTAAGATTGAAAGGAATTAGGGAAAGGAATCTCAATGTGGAGAGTGAATTCCGAGAAAAATGTGTTTGGGTAGCCTTAGACTATTGAAGAAAGTACTTGGAGGTCTCAAGATCAATGTCTTTTCATTGGGAATATGGAGTTAATGTAGCATTTCAATGGAGACCGAGGGAAAAATAAGACTTGAAAGTATATCATAGGATTATCACCTCATAAGCCTAGGTCAACCTCCTAGGAGAGAAAACCCTAGAGTTTATCCCCTCATAAACACTAGGTGTCGTCCTATCCCTTCAAGAGCTACTAGCACAAGATCAAGAAAACTATGTTTTAAACCCTAGGGGGATAGCCACTTCTAACCCCTAGAACTAAACCCTAGCCAAGAAAATCCTTAAGGGGATAGCCACTCCTAACCATTAAGGAAAACCTTGAATGCTTCAATGAGTTAAGATGGATNTGGGTCCCTCCTCTGGAGGATCAGACGGTTAAGAGGGGTTCTTAACGAACTTCTCAAATCCATGGCTCTCATCACTTAGTAACTTCGACGTTCGGGGAGTTTGATGATATAACATCTTTGTTCTCCCGAAGTGGGACTTCCCCGAAGTTACCTCGGCATGGATCTAACGGCCAAGGGGGCTCATGAATACTCTCAAATTGGTGGTTTGCGTTACTTCGCGATAGCCGAATGGAACAAGGTTTAACGATGGGGCAAGTCTATCTGTCTTGGATAGGGGAAACTGTGAGGCGCCGGTCAACCTTGTGGGTAACCGCAACCATCAGTCGCCTTCGGCCGGTTTATAAATGGTAGGGTCGAAACACTTTGGAGCTCCGAACTCCCGAAGCCAAAAAGGCTTAGCTCCTTTTGGGCCTAGCACAGGGTTCCCAGACCTTGGTCACATGGGTCCTTTAAAAACTCTTGTGGGATACACGCTAATTCCTCTAGCCGTAAATGGGTTAAGGACATGGGCATGACCCCTCGGTCATACGATGAATAGTTTTAAGGAGGTTCCATTCTTCCACAGGATTTGAACTTGGAATTCCCATGAGGGTAGATCCTAGAGATCGGCAGGACTTAAACGTTCCAATCAATCCTACCCCGACCCTCTTGTAGGCTTACATCCCATGACTCTTTAACTGTTAAACTGAGGCAAGCAGACACTAGTACATTTGGGTCAAATTCCGACGGCGCGTTCGACGCAATTGCCACTTTATATTGTCGTGAGAACGAAAAACAGCAGACCCCCTCAAACATCGTTTCACATGACGTCGTTTTTCCAACAACATAGATTTCGTCTTTATTGCGACATTTCATGCGGACATGTGTCATCTCAGATTTCACTGTCCACGCCCCATATAGTCGTCGTAAGATCGACGTCTTGGAGGTGGCAAGACCGACGTCTTGGACGTGGCAAGAGCGACGTCTTGGAGGTGGCAAGAGAGATGCCTTGGATGTGGCAAGAGCGACGTCTTGGACGTGGCAAGAGCGAAGGCTTGGAGGTGGCCAGAGAGACCTCTTGGAGGTGGCAAGAGAGACGGCTTGGAGGTGGCAAGAGCGACGTCTTGGAGCTGGCAAGAGAGACGGCTTGGATGTGGCAAGAGGGACATCTTGGAGGTGGCAAGAGAGACGTCTTGGAGGTGGCAAGAGAGACATCTTGGAGGTGGAAAGAGCGACGTTAAGAGGTATCGGCGCCGACGTGGTTTCTATGGGAGCGACACTCCAAGACGTTGCAATAGGGACTGTGTTGTAGGTATTTAAAAAAAAAATACAATATCAATACTAAGAGGGACAGGTACATTAACCTTTGATAAGATACTAGCCATATCAATATTTAAATCTATATCATCAGTCTTAGGCAAGGTTGGTTGAGGAGGAAGACTAACTTCCAATGGTAAAGGGGGTCTTGTCTAATGAGGTTTAGGATCACTAGGATATGTCTCGGGTGTGTTATCACACGAACACGCAATTGTTGAGATAAAGTCTGAAAGCTCAAGTGAAATCATTCGTAACTTAGAGAGAATTCCCCTGTCACCTCACCAACCCTCTTTCACTTCAAGCCATCTTTCCTCCGACTGAAGGGGGTTTCCCTCAATTAAGATTGCGAGGACTTAGGGAAAGGAATCTGAATGTGGAGAGTGAAGTCCGAGAAAAATGTGTTTGGGTAGCTTTAGACTATTGAAGAAAGTACTTGGAGTTCTCAAGATCAATGTCTTTTCATTAGGAATATGGAATTAATGTAGCGCTTCAATGGAGAGCGAGGGAAAAATAAGACTTGAAAGTCTATCATAGGATTATCACCTCATAAGCCTAGGTCAACCTCCTAGGAGAGAAAACCCTAGAGTTTATCCCCTCATAAACACTAGGTGTCGTCCTATCCCTTCAAGAGCTACTAGCACAA
>SNQJ01S0091174.1:53613-71163 GCA_010110895.2 Picea sitchensis | reverse complement strand
TAATAATATTTCATTTTAATATAGTTTAGTCTTATTTTGATTAGATTTTAGTTTAATTTAGTTCGATTGTATTATTTTATTATGTTAGATTTTAGTTTCTCTTTTAACATTTTGGTTTCATTATTTTAGTTTTAGTTTTATAAATCTTCACAAAATCATGTCTGATCTAAAATTAACTTTTTGTTTGGATTATAGGTGATATGGAGGATTTGAAGCCTACAGATTTGGATTTAGGAGATTGGAAGACAAAGATCAAGGAAGTCAAACAAATTCTCAATTGGTTATAAAAGAAGGAGAAGAGCTTCAATAATGACGGGGATGAGAGACTTTACAAGCCATAAATATTAAAGATTTGGATGTAGGAGATTGGAAGCCAAATATCAAGGAAGTCAAACAAATTCTCAAAGGGTTATAAAAGAAGGAGAAGAGATTCAATAATGAGGGGGATAAGAGTCTTTATAGGCCATACATATTTTGGTAGAGAGATTGTGCTTTTATTGGAGAATGAGCCCATGAGGCCATTTTATTTGTAAATTTCTAAATCATAGGGAATCACTCATTGGATTCATCTCTCAATATAATAGATCACTATTTTTCTTCATGTTTAATGTGTTAAGCTCCTTTTAATTCCATGTCTATTCTTTTCCATGCAATTTTGATATGCATCTTGGACAATTTGGTACAACTTCCACTATCAATGAATATGTTTATGAAATAGTTAAAAGATTTATACTATGACCTTTTGTTATGATGTATATATTCAAATGTTGTTAGCAAATTTCATTTATGAACATTTCATGTCTGGATTCATTCTTTTAAAATTCCTAGATTAAAAAGTTCATTTTGTATGTTGGATTCATAATCTTTATGGCCAACTCATTTTGTTCATCTCATATTGAAAAAGATTGTGTTTTCCCTCTATGTTTTTTGAGATTTATGTTCTCTTATTTTCACCAATTTATCACCTATCAGATTTTGTACTCTGTTATGTGAGACTCCATTCCCAATGGATCCAATATTCTTATCTCAAAGTTACAATCTTTTTATTCCATTCTGCTATCATTTTTATTCTCAATCCTATCTACCTAGACTATCTTGTTCTTTACCATTAAATCTGGCACCTGTGCTTAATTGTTAGAACTGTTGCTTAGTGATAGTAGGTAGAAAGTGTTCTTAAATGATATGAGAGAGCCCTCTCTAGTCTAAGAGCCAAATTTTCCCCTAAAGTAGGTTCAAAGATGTCTTGTCATGGTTTTTAAATAATCAAAAACTATCTCAAGTTACAACAGGGTCAACTAACAATCCCTTTTTACACACCACGTGGCCCAACAATATTTCAAAATGCACACAAAAAAATTGTTTCTTCAAATTCAACAAGATCTGGTACTTCCTAAACCTATCCAACATTAAGCACATAGTTTTGATATGATCCTTCAACTGACTAAATATTGTCTAGTCATCTAAGTACACTTCTAAGAACTTATGAATGAACTCTTTGAAAGATGCAACAACTACTCTAGAAAATATTGTTAGTGCAATCTTCAAACCAAATGGCATAAGTGTGTATTGGTAACAACCCCATTCTGTCATAAAGGTGGTCTTATATCTATATTCTTGCATAATATTTATTTGGTGATATCTCGAGGTGATATCCCGAGAATCCATCCATGAAAAAGTAAGCCTCTTGACCCCATACATTTTCTATCACTTCATCCATGAATGGGGTAGGAAATGTGTCGTGTAAACAAGAATAATTCAACTTTCTCATATCTACAAATATCTTGATTCCTTATGTCTTCATATCATGAAATACCATTGGATTGATCCACTCTAATTCTTCAACAGGTTCTATAATTCCAACTTATAACATCTTGTCTATCTCTACTTTTACCTTTTGTTTATATGCGGGGTTCATTCTATATGGTATTTGTTTCACAGGTTTGGAATCTAGCTTCAATGAAATCTTCATTTCTCCTAACTCCCCAACAATCCCTTTCATTTCTAAGAAAATAGTTGGAAACATATCTTGGTATTCATGGAGTAAGTCAGAAATATTCTCGACTATCTCATCACTCCAGTAGTATCCTATGTTCACAAACTTAGGCTTATATTCTATACCAATGTTCACTTTTTGTGTTCTCAAATGCTTGAAGTACACCGTAGATTCAAGATATGGTCCCTCTACTGCACGCTCCCCTTTATCTTTTGGTATCTGCAAATTCCTGGGGCCTTCCTCTTATTCATCTTCTTCAACAATAATATAACAGTGCAAGACCTCTTTAACTATCGCAGTAAATCTAGGTATAGTATACAAATGTACAAACCATATCGAATATTCTGATGCAAAAATATTATTCTTGATAACCTGCAAGTTTGAATCAATCAAATGATCATCATTCTCAAATTTGAACGTTACCTTGAAGTTCCTGGTCAACTATTCCCAATCTCATGTTCCTCTGTGCACCTCTAGTTCTATGTACTGATTATTTGTAATTGCACCCAAAGTATTCACAAACAAGTGTGTCCACTCTCACTGAGGTACTAATCTCCACGTCGTGTTACTCTTCGTAAAATGGTCTGTAGGGAAATTTAATCTAGTATACTTCTACATAGAATATTCATTCTTTGTCCCAAACCTAACCTGTAGTAACATTTTGCATTGTTGCCAATCCTTTATTTTGTTGCATCCCACCATCTAGCTGGAGTTTCTTACAACACAACACCTAAAGCTAATAATCTTTGCTGATCTGATATTTGCAATTCAAATTCTCTTATAAAATAAACTACATCAGTTAGTCCATCATACCTTGGAGGTTCAATTATTTTAGTTGTAATCCATTGCAACATGCAGGTAATCTTAGCACATTTCCTTGTCGATGCTTCATGCAATATTTCTTTCCAATTCTCCAGATCCTCTTCTGAGTATGATGCATAGGATCTAATACTTGACCAACTAAGTACGTCTTCAAATACAGGATTCACATAATCTTCCATCCATATAGTCATATTATACAGTTATTAAGTTCCTTTCTCTTTGTTGGTTCTACAAATATTCTTCCTTCAGTGGGATATAATGGCACAATAACCTTCAAATCTTCTACTTGAAATACTATTTTCCTCTTGTTTAGATAAATGAAAGTTTGGTTATCAAATTCCAAATCAAGTCCCAATAGTGTTGGATAAGGTGTACTACCATCTACTATTTTGATCACTTCAAAGTTTGCTATAGTGTGCGCTCCATCAACTGACACTTACCCTTGTCATCCTTCCAACTGGAACGATCTTATGTTGGTTCACTAATATCAAATGGATAGGAGACCAAATCAGCTTCGACTGGCCTATCATATCCAAGTCCGCCTTTGGATTAAATTCACATCATAACCTAGATCCAGAACAATATTGTCCATGTCTTATTATGTTATCCGCGCATTAAGTCGAAACTCCCCACTCATTCTCTTTTTTTGATGCACATGGATAACTACTTTATGTGTAACATGTGTCTCTTTTTCTTGGGTGAAATTTTCAATCATTCTACGCAACATACTCAAATTATATTTATCCTTCATTAATTCTAAATAAATTCTTAATAAATATTTCAAAGTGCTTACCTTTTCAACCTGCTTTTATGAATGGTCATATAGTAGAGGCATATCATACACTAATGGTGTATCATACAAAGGTGTTACGGTTGAATTCAAAGTTATCCATTATGCTCAAACCAATTCTTTTCTTTCTTGATGGTAGGTCTCTTTCTCTTTTCTCATATCAAACAATGGAAGAGGCTTTGTTTCTTTCCTTACCCACTAGTGGATTCTATTCCCTTGATTTGTCGCATCCACTCTAGTTATCGTCCCTTTGAACATATATGTTGGCTATGTTACGATTTTCATTTCACTTTTCAGTTTCTATAATATGTACATTTGCGTTCCTCTTTTCTTTCCATTTTGTGATCAACTATGGACAATCCTCCATCACATGGTCTAGTGTTATGAAATATGTACAGGTCATGTAAGGATTCAAGCAATCACGTGCTAAATTTCCAGGATGATTACAATTATAACATATGATTGGGCCTCTTCCTCTTCCAAATCCTCCTTTATCGCAACCTCTAAACCCTACTCTGCCTCCTTGATTATAACCTCTGGGAGCATTATAATGCATAACTCCTCCTTCTAATTCTTCACCTTGGACTCTATATGCATCTGCATCGCTCTCTCTCATGAAGTAAAATTCATGAAAATCATTCTCTTCATGTCCTACTGACTTAAAAATGTTTCAAAACAGGTTCCTATCAGTACTCTTGTATTTCTACATCAATGGATAGTTATGAAGATTGTGACCCATTGTCTTGCCAATTTCACACCATATCCCTAATGGATTCAGATCTCCCGTATTCAAATACTGCTGAAAAGTTGTACATTCGTCATTATGATGACCCTTTGTTATACATGTGATACACCAAACTCCCTCACTCTTTTCTTTTCCATTTGTATTTTCTTGTAATCGAATAATCGGTGTGGCCAGATGTGACTGAACTTGAGCGATCCCTGCGTTATTTTCTCCTACAGTGGATGCTTCCAATTTCATATCAATTTCCATATCTTCTGACTGTGGCACAATCTTCTTCTACGTCAAAGGGAAACATATATATCACAACAATTCTGCAATAAACTACTCCCTATGTTGTTCACATGGAATCTGGAATTTCAGTCGATCCTTTAGTATCTTGAACCTTTGATCATAGTCCTACACTGATTCATTTAATCTCCATTTGATCTCCTTAATCTCTATAATGCACTACGACTGAGCCTTAGGATTTTGGAATTCTTTCAACAAGGCGTGTCTTACCTCTGCCAATGTTCTAGTCTGATCAACAAGTGTATTATTTTGATATTTCATGTATCATAATAATGTACGATCTCTGAAGGTCGTTTCCAACTATGAAATACTCACATCATTATCCTAGATGTTCTTCATAGTACATATTGTGTCACAAATGAAGAAAGGTTGTTCTGGATATTATGAATCAACCCATTGAAAGAGAGGCATCATTAAGGTGGGATCTACCATCACCATCATTTTCTGCATGATATTATTTCCTGATAACACTAACTTATTTTGATTCAACCTACTACTTCCACTACTCTAATTACTTCTACTACTATCTTTACTTCCTTCATTAACTACAACTGACAAAACTTATAATCTTACCTCATTTCTTGGCAATGCAGACAGGGTCGTGGGTTTGATGCAAAGTCCTATTTGAGTGGGATCCTTTTCTACTAGACATAGATGATGGATATTTTTCTCTTTTGTGCACAAACTTCCTTCGATATGGAATATTACACCAGTGTCTCTCTCCTCAATCTCACTCCCCTGTCTCTCAACCACATTCCTCTTCTTATTCAGTCTAAATCTCTTACCATAGTTCAATACTCAAATCTCTTCATTTATTACACATTATTCTTCTCTCTGCGTCCTCAAACCATCTGTTCCTCAATCCTGCTCTTCATCCCTGTCTATGTTCAGATCATTCCTTGGTCATCCCCCAACTCCCCTATGTGCATGAAGACACTTAGAAATCATATTCCATTATCATAACTCTATTTTCACACAACAACATCTTAATCCATGTAGATAGTGACTTTAGGTATCTACCGCATGGTTGTTTAAAGAATTCCATCTGAACAACACTGTACGATTGAGTGCAATCTATCACAAATTCAATAATGTAACCTCCCAACACACTATGCAACTAGTAATCAACTGCATGTGATGTCTTATTTCTTATTGCATTAACTTGTTGAATCAATTCAGGATTCCAATTCCTTAGAACCACAATTCGATATATTCTGATCCATTCAAAAAATATATGGATGCAATTTGCCAAAATATTCGGGAAGTCAGGAAAGAAAATTTCATCCCAATCTGTAAACAAATACCTTTGTATCCATTCCTCTATGATGATCCATGTATTCTTATTCTGATCTACACCAAACTCAATCTGCTTCATTTTAAACCATTTTATGGTCTCCTCCTTAGTAGGCCTCCACATCCCCCTTATTCACAAATCCTTGTCCCGACAAAGAAACCATTTGTTGTTGTGCAGTGGGAAGACCCAAGGTTAAACATTAATCCACCAAAAAAACCCTAATAGTGAGCCTTTTAGCATCACCCGCAAGCAAGTGAAGTCTCACACAAGGTACCTATGGGGATTACAAGAACTAGGTTTTCACAGTCATGGGAGAATATGAGGCATTCATACTTATTTTTTACTTAACATTCATTCATATACCCTATGCATGAAATCATAAGAGAATCATAATATATGACAAATTCATGCTACTTAACCATTCAACAAGTGCGCAAAACCCTTAGATAAATATTCATATTAACCATTAAGAATCTACTACTTGTGTGCAATAAATAGAATAAACCAATACACCATGACAACAAGCACATCATAACACAAGCAATTAACGTGGTTCACCACAACTGGGTTACGTCCAAAATGGATGGCTTCTTATATTATTCATTCATCTTCAGTTATTACAATAGGTGCGCACTGCACTCATACAATAATATTCACTTTAAACTCAAACCTACCCAAGTCATTCTATGTTGCAGTGCACACATACCTATTGACTAATATTAGACTCAACTCATACTCATCAACTAATCAGTACCTTCTTAACAAAAATATACTCATCGCCTCAGACCCCCACTAACTCACTAAGAACCCATTACATATTTATACATATACATTAGACCTTATCCCATTACAATGTGGACAAAAATGTCCTAAAGATCCTAGCTAACTTCCTCCTTCCGCGTGCTAGCTCCTAAAATTTTGCTAACTATCTTTCGTGCACATTGCTCCTTTGTTGACTTGTCATGCGGTCCGTTTCTGCGTGACTCCAAACACATACCCAAAATTTCCTACTCCAACATGCCACCATCCTAATAGGAACTCACTCTTAAGGAAGTCCCCAACCCTCCAGTAGTACCAACATAGGGGGACTGCAAGGTCCATCTGGGACAATAGAGACTTCACCTCCCTCCCAGTGTTCATTTGCACCGTTTCCTTACCTCGCAACATTATATTTACCGGATTTGTCATGGTTAATGAATGACCCTATAGCCCATGACCTGTCATGGCCGGCTATGCCTTCCAATATACCTTATGATATTATGAAATTCGATGGAAAGCCATGAGAGGAACCCTCCACACACATCATGACATACTATTTATGGTGTGCATCCAAATCATTGATGGATGATAGTGTGAGGCTACAAATTTTCCAAATATCCCTGACCGTAGCCACTGCAAAATGGTACATTGAACTAAAAGGAGGTTCTTTTAGAATCTTCAACGACTTGGACATGGCATTTTTAACGCACTACCAACTACCCATTCAGTATGAGATATGAACAGATCTCTTAACCTCACCGCGTCAAGACAATGCCACTAATATTTCTGATCATATACATGAGTGGAGGAGATGATGTAGGATGATTAAGACTTAGATTCTAGACAAGCTCCTTATAGAGTGGTTCATCAAGTCCCTCTTACCACCCATTTCCAGGGATGTATCTATGGTTGAGGTGGCCACCGAGGAGAAGGCCATTTTTCATGCCCAACATTTGGACTTGATCTATTCACAGTTAGGTACCCCGTGTGACATTATTCCAAATTCTCCTTGGTATTTGATGGATCCCAAGAAACCAACCCCAAGACCCCATGATGATGGTGTGCTTGGTTCTATTTCCCATGCATCTGTGCACCCGTTAGCTGATAAAATGGTTCATGTGATGATTACATCACACCCATCAACTTATGGTAGTAATGCTCAAAATACTGCGACCCCTTCTCACACTTCCGAGGTGAATTCAATGCATTTCATGGAACCAAAGAATCCTCAACAACCTAGAGGCAAGAAGAAACCGAACAATAAAAAAAATTCTAATAATAAGAAAGGGACTGCCTCTACCCAAAACACCTAGGAGGGAGGCACTAAGGAGAAACAAAATAGTTGTTTTCCCTATACAATTTTTGGGGACGACCACCCTACTCACTAGTGCCAACAAAAGGATGAAGTCCATAAATTCTTGGCACAACAATGGCCCCCCCAATAACTTACAGTCCTAACCCATCCTTTCCCCCCTCAACCTCAAAACATAGTTTCCACAAATATTTCACCTCCGCAAGGGGGCATGGAAGGTAACCCTCACCACAAGGGGTCTTCCTCAAATGTTTCCATTTTCATGTGTGACCAAACGCTCAATTTGAAAACACAATCCAAGAATTACGAGATTTTTGAGCCTTCTCACGTCGCACCTGAAGAAACATCTTCTTCCCATCTTGTTGTCCCTCTTCAAATTAAGAATCCATAATTTAACACATCGATTCATGTTGGCACAGGGGAAGACCCAGGGTTCAACGCTACAACAGTGCACCAACAAAACCCTAAATATTGGCCCTTTCAGCAACACCTGCGAAGAATATGAAGTCTCAACCGAGGTAGAGGCACGGGTGGTTGTAGGACTCAACTGTCTGCAACCTTAGCTGGGACATAGATTTGTGATTATAACACTAAATAGAGAACTTAATAGTTAACATTCATCAATACTTGACCAATATCTACTTCGCAGATAAAACAGAGCATCGCAACATTCACCCAGATCTAATGTATATAAGCACTTTATCATAAACATGTAGATTAGATCTAGCAGATCAAGCACTAAGCACATTCATAGAAGTCAGGTCTAACATTCTTACACATCATTAGCACAAAGCATAAGAAGATTTGTCTATCTCTATCAAAGCACTTAGCTAGAGAATACATAAACACATCACAACAAAGCACAAAGCAAGACAACACAGTATTTACGTGGTTCACCCCCACCCTGGGGCTACGTCCACCAACTCTTCTTCTTTACTGTCTTCAGTCAATAGGTTACAAGAATAGAGCCACCAAAATCCTACTCCGCCTAGGATAGGATATCTGCACACCTTGCTAGATCCTCCCTCCTCGCGTTATAGCACAAAGCCTTCTAGAGTCTCTTACAACCACTTTCACTTAGCTCTGCAAGTCTCTCCCAGTTATGCACAAAGCACTTACAAACCACAATGGCACTTAGCACTTATCTTATCAAACTTTTATCACATAGATACCTCTACTTCTTATATTGCCTAGACATCTATTTATACTTTACAAAATAGTCCTAAACATGGGTAAACCCATGGGCCGACATCCCATTCCCATTACATAATCCCATAACCCAAAAAGGACCAAAAAAGGGGCCGAGATCCCACGATCTCTGCTTCGTCTTACACTCCTCCTTCGACAGGCTGTCGAAGTCCCAAAATAGGTCAAACTTGATCTATATCCCCCAAAACTTGGTGAAGGGCCAACAAGCCCCCAACACTCACCTGTGACTAGTCCCGAGTCACTCTGGTCTGATTAGTTCTGCTTCAAAATCCTCAATCTTATCTCGAGATTCTTGGACTTACTGTTGTGCTACAACCTCCTATTCAACAAACTCCTA
This sequence comes from Picea sitchensis, assembly GCA_010110895.2. Taxonomy (NCBI): domain Eukaryota; kingdom Viridiplantae; phylum Streptophyta; class Pinopsida; order Pinales; family Pinaceae; genus Picea; species Picea sitchensis. The sequence continues at coordinate 61,614 of SNQJ01S0091174.1, read as the reverse complement.
GATGAGTGTGTCATTCACGGGTTATTCTAAGCATTGTTCTTCTGTGGTGAAAACCTGCTCTAGCTCTGCTCCTCTTCCTTCTACTTCTATAAACAGTTGGTAAGCTTTGTCTTGTACAGGTTGGAGCCTTTGAGTGTCTTCCATCACTTTGATATGTATAGTGTGGATTTTTTGTTGGGAAGTGTGATTCTATTGAGATCGTTTCATTCTTTCTACAATTGACAGGGCCTTCAACTGTGCTTGTAGTGTATCAGCTTGTTTCTTTGCTTCCTGGAGCTGTGACTCCAGTGCCTTTAATTATGGATTCTCAACAATTTTTTCGTATGTCAGGGTACTGTGGGTGATAAACTTCATGCATTCTAGAGAAAGGGCCTTTAGTCTCTCAACTGCACTATGAGAAGTTGCTTCTCGTTGGTCCCTTACATCCTGTGGGGTCTTGGGCACTACGGGTAGCTCCAAGTTTGGTATGCGTTGTTGTAGCTTCTGGATGGACTCTGTGAGATGGTATACTTGCTTCATGACTTGATCCTCTATCTTTATTTCTACGACTTTCACAGAGCAAAGTGATTTGTTGACCGCTTCCTTCACTTCAAGCTGCTCGACAAGCAACTGTTCCTTTCCTTGCTGTAGTTATGCTTTTTCTTCATCAAACTTCGCTTGAAGGGAATTTTTTTTCTGTTCTACAAATCAATGTTGTTCTACAAGTACTCCTTGTACTTTCATCAAAGCATGGGTGGATTGTTCTGTTTCCTCTTATGCTCGTCGAAGGCGAGATTTGACTGTATCATCGAGCTGGTGGAGTTGAGCTGGTTCATCTCCCAGTTCTGGTGTTTCCAATGGCAGAGGCACAGTGGAGACTGCGCGGATGGACTTAAGGGCCTGCTGCACCCCTTGGAGCTCGACCTCAATTCGATTGTACATCTCCTCCTGCCTAGATTCTTGTTTTTCTATGATTTCTAGTGAAGCATCATTCAGGGCTGCTACGATGAAGTCAAAATCATCTGAAGTGAGGATAGTCTTCATTTTGGTCATAGGGGATTTCGATTTCTTCTGGGAAGAATTCTTCGGGGGAGAAGCCTTCCTTTTATTTGAGGTGTCCTCCTTGTCTCTAGGCGATGTTACCTCGCCTTTCTTCTATTAAGATTCTACGCCATCTATCTCTTCTCCATCACCCCCTCTCTCTGGTGATATGGAAGCAGTCTTAACCGAGGCACTTCTTAAATCTTATACTTCTTCAATCTTCTTTGTCTTGCTGGGCCCGGGTGTATCTTGCGCAGTTTTTGGGCTGTCTATGTCAGATATCTTCCCAGGGTCTGCTGGAATAAGGAGGTTTGTCGACCAGTCCTTGGTGATCTCCTCCAAGTCCTCCTCTGTTATCTTATAGTAGGATTGGAGTTGTTTCTTTTGTTCGTCAGCGTGCGCTGTGATGGAAATAAAATGTCGGTCTGTGTTGAACTTCATCAAGGGCTTGAACCGATGTAGAGTGTTTGGAGTGATGCAAGTCTTAGACTGGATGGTTGTCTTCAGCTGGTTGTAATAGGTATGAAAAACAACATTGGACTGCCACTATTTATTCATATCACTTGAGTACCACAGTGTACTGAACTTCATGACCAATGGTTTGAAAGGCTCGATGTCCAGGAAGGTTGCACCTTCCGGCATATCCCAGGAAATAAAAGCGACCAGGATCAATAGCCAGCTGAAATGAAATTTGTACCCTTGGTCCTAGGCTTCTCTATAGTCGAGTTCTAATGGTTCACCAGGTACTTCGCCCAGTTCATCTGAAGTCCTTCTGCGCACTTCCCTGCGAGGTTGAATACAAAACCAGTGATTTGGTTGGGTCGATTTTTTCATACTAACTTCCCTGCAATCAATTGACAGGTGAGGCGTACTGCACCCATCTAGATAGAAGCTACCTTGTAGCCTCGCGTTCCCTTCTCGACATCGCCATAGGTGTCCTTGGTCCTTTGTGCTAGAGTGTGATCCATGGTTTTTCTGGGGTAAAAATCCTGTGGATCAGGTCCTTGCATACTAAGCCTAGTGATCTGATTGATCAACGTCGGATCCAATGTGATACGATGGTTTAACCATAAAAAACTACCATGGTAACAAGACAACAACAACTTGACAGATGCACTTACCTCCTGGTGTCGTCCGAAGTGCGAAATCTTCATGACATTGAGTAGGGTGGACTGCGCGAGGTTCATAGTCCACGACTGGGGGATTATCTTTGAATCCTTCCCATTAGTTTGGGTCAGGTACTTATGTGGGGTGAGCATGTTTTAAACTTTGTGATCTCTGAGGTTGAAGTCGCTAAACTTCAACGCCGCAATATTATCTTGGTCTTCTCGAACTATCTATATCCCCTTCGGGAGGTATGCAGTGACCAAGGTGTACTCAAAATCTGTAGGTACGTTGTCTCAATTTATTTCACTGCTCAAAGGTGGTAGATAGGTGGGTAAGATGGCCAGGATCAATTTAGCATTCACTAGATCATCCCTGTGCTTGGTTCCCTTTTCATCATATGGCCGGGATGGTCCGTCTCTATGAGCAGTGGATGGAGAGGTTGGTAGTCCTCTCGTCGATGATGCTTGTACACCTGTAGACATCGACATGACTCGTTCAGTCATGAGGTCAATCAAAACTTCTTCAACATATTTCTCTACAACGCTCAATTTGTCCGACATACACACTCGAGGTTAACAATCTCAGGTTCAAGGAATAACTTAGACACTTTAATAGAATAGACAACAAGAGTATGATGATCACTGTATAAAAGAAACTTAGTATGCGGGATCAAATTCTTAGTTGGAAAAAGTGTTCTCGGTGCATGTCACGATGGGATAAATAGGTAACTCGGCCATGAGTCGCTTGCAACATCTATGAAGCCTTCGTTATCTCTGTTATGTTCATTATGGCACGGTCCAACGGTCTGATGTCGAACCATAATTTCCTTTTTGCCCGTTCGGAGCGTCAATCGAATGGTTATAATGTCCCCAACGGCTATATTGCTTCGCCACGACGAAGTGGCATGTGTCGCTATTCTGATATCCCTACGAAGCTCCAATTTTGCAAATTTTTCTTCTGTGAGGTTTCCTCTGGAACCTTCTGCAACTTGTCGATCTTAGCTCTCCTCTTACTTAGCTTTCTAGCCTTCTTTCCAGTGAGCTTCGTCTTGCTATGACTTTTTCCATTCCGATTCTTATCTTCTTTTGACATAGTGACTTCGCGCTATTGATATCCTTTCCTAAGATTCAAGGGTAACCCTTCTTATTCATCTGGAATAAGTACTTCAATCTTCATTGGTTCTTCCAGTGTTCTTTTAACTTCAACATCTGGGTCTCTAGTGTTAAATGGATTTGATTTGTTCTTTTGTTCTTTAATCAAGTGTGCGATCCTTCTAGTCATGAATTCTTTTAACTCTTGCTTCTTCTGTTCTAAAACTTCCTCTTCTTCTTTCCTTCTCGCCTGATCTCTTTCAATCCAAGGTTTTCCTAGTAGCATGGTAAATGGGGAACTGTTCTCAATAAATTTAATAATCTCAAAATATTCTTCTGTCGAAGTTCCATTGGCATTCATAGGTATTCGGGTGAGCCTTCCACACACGTTTATCAAATTTCCTTTGAATAGACCTATTCCTCCTAGTGAAGGAATCATAGCAGGCTTCCCTATAGCATCCCACGTTCTCTCTGTCATGATATTCACATGTGTTTCCTCATCTAGAACACAGTCAATGTCGAAGTCTCCGATTCTTGCTTGAAGGCATTCTTTTTCTGTGAATATCTATGATAAGTTGACATGTCGGTAAGCATTCGGGATTTCTTTTATTTGTAGTAATATAGTATTTGATTTTTTCTGGGATTCTGTCATAATCTTAGTTTCTGGATCTACCTTAGGGTTTTCTTGTTTCATGTTCATTCCTTCAATCTTAGCAGTCATTCTAGGACAATCCAATAATTCATGGTCCATATCTTTACAACAAAGACAAATAGGTCTTCTCCTAGGGCATTCCTTAGCAAGATGCCCCGGTCTTCTTCAACTATAATAGAGGGTTAACCATCTCCTTCGTTTAAATGATCCCCAGCCTTTCCTATACTATGCACTAGAATCATGGTAGCTAACCTGCAAAAAATTCTTTCTAGAATCTTGCATACACTTATTAGTCCAAATATCCTTTCGATGCATATGTATAACATAATTTTCACTATTCTTATCAGATCTACTCATATCAAATCTTCTTTCATCTATTAATACCCTAGTTTTCAAGCTAGGAAAAAATCTATCAAACATACCTAGATTCATACTTTTGAAACAAAAACTTCCACTAATCTTACTTCTAGAGAGCACAAAGCTTTCAATCTAGAAATATTTCACTATTCTTACCTTTATCAGAGCACATAGCTTTCAGATCTTACCTTGTTTAATTAAGAATTATCACTTTTACCTTTCTTAGGGCACAAAGCTTCCGGATCTTACCTCTTTTCTTTAGATCAAACTTATTTTCCTTAGCATAGAAATTGCCAAACTAGTAGAGTACTATGCACTAGAGCAATAGATCTACGCATAGAGCTTTCACAATTTCAGATCAGATCTTTGCATAAATATTCTTCTTCCTTAGTTCCCAGTAATCACAGCTTTAGGTCCCGACAATGGAACCATTTATTGGCACAGGGGCGGACCCAGGGTTCAACGCTACAACAATGCACCAACAAAACCCTAACTACCGGCCCTTTCAGCAACACCTGTGAAGCAGATGAAGCCTCACCTGAGGTAGAGGCAGGGGTGGTTGTAGGACTCAGGTGTCTGCAACTTTAGCTGGGACATAGATCTATGAATATAACACTAAAGAGAGAACTTAGTAGTTAACATTCATCAATACTTGACCAATATCTGCTTCACAGATAAAACAGAGCATCACAACATTCATCCAGATATAATGTATATAAGAACTTTATCATAAACAGGTAGATTAGATCTAGCAGATCAATCACTAAGCACATTCATAGAGTTCAGTTCTAACATTCTTACACATCATTAGCACAAAGCAAGACAACACAATATTTACGTGGTTCACCCCCACCCTGGGGCTACGTCCATTAACTCTTCTTCTTTATTGTCTTCAGTCAATTGGTTACAAGAACAGAGCCACCAAAATAATACTCCGCCTAGGACAGGAGATCTGCACACCTTGCTAGATCCTCCCTCCTCACATTATAGCACAAAGCCTTCCACAGTCTGTTACAACCACTTGAACTTAGCTCTGCAACTCTCTCTCAGTTATGCACAAAACACTTACAAACCACAATGACACTTAGCACTTAGCTTATCGGCCTTTTATCACATGGATACCTCTACTTCTTATATTTCCTAGATATATATTTATACTTTACAAAATAGGCCTAAACATGGGTAAACCCATGGGTCGACATCCCATTCCCATTACATAATCCCATAACCCAAAAATGACCCAAAAAGGGGTTGAGATCCCGTAATCTCCGCTTCGTCTTGTGCTCCTCCTTCGACAGGCTGTCGAAGTCCCAAAATAGGTCAAACTTGATCAATATCCCTCAAAAATTGGTCAATAGCCAAAAATTCACCCCTGAAGGGCATTCTTTGACACACAACACATAATCCCAACACTCAGGCTTCCCACAATTACAATATTGTGGAAGACTTCGCCCAAGAACCATGTGTCGTGTTAGTGCTTGAATTCCTCCAAATCTTCCCCATGCAACATAAAGTATTGTTGTCTTCTATAGGAGGCGTTGCTCCCTTAGAGTTGAGTTTGATAACCTTTGAGACCAATCAGCTTACTCATAGGCTCTCCCATTAGGTCACCTTTCATATCATAGTACAATCATTGGGAAAAAAATCTATCGGAAAATGGTGGATGAAGGAGCCTCTACTTGCATCATGTCCATTTCTTGTTGGAAGGTCGTTGGCTCTCCTAAGCGTGACATGTTTGCAACACTATTAAAAATCATCGCCTTACCCATCGAGTTAGGTGGAAAGACTGTATCGGTGGTGGTAAAGGTCGTTGATGAACTTATTGAGTACAATATTCTACTAGAGAGTAATTGGTTCTACGAGAAGAATATAGTTGTCTCGTCGGTATTTAGGGTCCTATGCTTCCTCACCAAGGGAAAATCATCACGATTGATCAACTCACATTATGTACCCTAGACCTTGGATCCAATGCAGGGTCAAATGTACTCTTTTTCTGGTGATACCATGCAGTATTTTGTCAATTTCAGTGTTGAGATGTTCAAAGATCCATTGTTGATGGGAATATTTCCCCTTACCCCATTGTCTCCCACTTCCCATGTATATCCTTTCAATATGATTTCGTCATTCACTAGTGGATCCCTTGGGTCTTTTGATCCTTGGGTGGTACCTCATCCTTAGGATGTTGAATAATATGGAGCATCCTTTCATTCCACCGTGGTCAACATTATCAATCTGTTAATCCAATTACCATCCATTGATACTATTCAACAACTCCATCCTCATATGGTGTGTGATCAACCTACTCCACCTATATGGGTTGTTGACTCTCCAAGTTCACATGATTTTCGATATACCACATTGTGTTCAAAAGAGACCATCCTGGAAGTCATGGATTCTAAAGAAAATCCAATGGATAAGGTGATGCATCAATCATCTTGTCCCCATTTAGAAATGGCGATATTTAGCATGATGAGTCATGATCCAGGATTGGGGGCATTCACTGGGGAATCAAGTAGACCTCCCATTCTTGACCCTTTTCAACCTTGGTTATCTTTTTTCAAAACTTGCCACTAAATTTTCTACTTCCCCTTCCATGAAAGATTCATGTTTCATACTTCATTCATGTATTTATGGAGCCCATCAAAGAGCTTCCCTAGCTTGTGAGACTACTCACAATGAGTATCTTCATATGCAAATATTCCTTTCTATGTGGCATGGACCCAGTATGACATGCCATATGATGCCAACCATGGCTCATGGGCTCCTTGATGATGAAAAGGATCCTTGGAATGAGCCTTTCAATGGGATCTACTTTGTGTAAACCATCAAGATATGTAGTGCCTTGTACATAGGTGTGTGGTGTGAGTGATTTATCCCAAAAATCCAAAAATAATTTCTTTTTTGAGATTTCATTATGCATTTTGACCTTGGAATCTAGTTTACATGTGCTTGACAAGATTCTAGGGAATCTTTTACGAATATGGCCACATCCACTACACTTGAGGTATATATTCTTAAACTAGAATATAGGGATATATTTTTCCCTACATTTCCCACTTTGCATTATTAAGTTTCCATACTTCCATTGTTATGCCTTAGGTTCGAACTTGACCGGTTGTAACCTTAGCCACTCCTTTTGCATGTTGTAACTAGTTTGGTATAACCTACCCTTAATGGAAACCCTAGTTAGAACATGTATTTCCATTTGGTTCCCATGTTTCATTTTATCGTAGGCTTGAGAGCCCTCCCTTAGCCCCGCCATGACTTGAATATTGAGCCTCATTCTCCTCTCTTCATCTATATTCTGGCCACATCCTGTGGGGGTTCCCGATTTTTTTTTTATGTTGGTTAATGTTCTCCTATGATTTTTTTTCTCATGTCATTCCTCCCATCGATGCACTACTGTTGGCCCATATCCCGCTTACCATTATGCAATATCCTTGACCATCCGCTTCTTGCATTATTTGGCCTCCATTTTTCACTCACCTACCCAGGGAGAGAACAACTGCTAAGGGTGGATCTCACTTTCCAGTACCATTTTCAGTCCTCATTTCTTAGGTTGGTTACATGAACTTGGAACATAGGAGCATGCTTTTAAGCCAAACGTTCTCTCTCACGAAGTATACTTTTATCTCCTTTTCAGACTCATAAAAGGAAACGAAAAAGACACTCACGAGTATCCTTTTAACTCTTTTTTGGACTTGTAAAAGGACACGAAAAATGATTTCGATATTACTTGTGTCATTCTTTCATGATCGTTAAACCATGAAGGAG
>SNQJ01S0091174.1:16795-40860 GCA_010110895.2 Picea sitchensis | reverse complement strand
TCTTCGACTGTTGCGAAGCTCAATGGGAGCCTCAATGGCGATGAAATCACGAGCGCCATGAAGGACATGGCCTCCAATGTCGCGTCATACAAATACGTTACCCTGCAGGATTTGATGTTGGATGCAAATTTTCAGTAAAAGAGACGGTCACAACAAAATCAAATCTGACCCTATCTTATCAGAGTACTAACAGCATGACAGCAGATAAATAAGGAGATAAAAGGACAAGGATTTCATGGACAGTTTCTGTAAAGGTGGAAAAAGAGGGTTGTTTCTCAAAAGATTGTTGTTTTTCAAAACCTGTCAACTAGTTGACAGGTATTCTACAAAACCTAAGATATGTTTTTGGCATAAAAATGGGTGGGGTGATGACGACTATTGCTCCAGCTAACTCCCCAGGCTAATACAGGTCTCGTGACCGCCATGGGACCTGGTCCTAGCCCACGGGGAGTGGTATGTGGGGGATGCATGACATTGCCCCCGCGACCCTTCGACCGAGAGCCATTTGGGCCATTGGACTTGCTCTTGGCCCGCGGGGAGAGGGGGGCTAAGGTGATGTTCCACATCGCCCCCATGGCCCTTCAGCAGGCAGCCATTTGGATCATAGGACCTGGTGTTCATGGGGGAGCTAAGGCGATGCCCTACATCTCTTTCACTGCCTTCCGGTCGACGGACAGGCAGCTCGTTCACCGAACTACAGCTAGGTTTTTTTAAAAAAAAGAATAACAAAAAATATCTTAAAACTTAATTAAAAAAAAAAACTTTTAAAAACATTAAAATAAAAGAAAAATCAAAAAAATATTAAAAAAACAAATCTAAAATAAATAAAAATTAAAAAAACTTCCTAAACTTAAACTTTATATTAAAAAATATTAAAAAAACTCTAAATACAAATTTCATTTCAAATTTTAAAACAAATTAAAATTTTTAACTATACATAGTATAGTTATATATATAACTATGTATATGTATAGTTACATAGTTAACTATACATTGTATAGTTATATAATATATAATTATACATATGTATAATTATGTATGTATAAAACGGGTGGGGGCAATGTTGGGCATCGCCCCCAACCCCCTTGCGAGTGAGGACCAATTCTCATTGTCGTCATGGGACTTGGTCTTTTCTCATTGTCGTCATGGGACTTGGTCTTATTCTGCGAAGGGCCGAGGTGATGCTTCCGATCGATAACCATTTGGGCCACAGGACCTGATCCTGACCTGTGGGAAGGGCTAAGGGGATGCCAGGCATCGCACCCACGACCCTCCAACTAATAACAAAAAAACTCTTGAAACGTAAAAAATTAAAAAAATAAGAAAAAAATACTTCAAAAAATATTTCAAAAAAACATTAAAAATAAACAAAATTCAAAAAAAATAATAATTAAATAAATCTAAAATAAACATAAATTCAAAAAATACAAAAAACTTCCTAAACTTAAACTTTAAATTAAAAAAGATTAAAAAAAATATAAATACAAATTTCATTTAAATTTTTTAACAAATTAAAATTTTTTAACAAATTAAAATTTTTAACTATACATTGTATAGTTATGTATATAACTATACATATGTATGGTTATATAGTTAACTATGCATTGTATAGTTATATAATATATAACTATACATATGTATAGTTATATAGTTAACTATACATTGTATAGTTATATAATATATAATTATATATATATAGTTATGTATGTATAAAATGGGTGGGGTGATGTCGGGCATCGCCTCAGTCCCCTCGTGAGTGAGGACCAAGTCTTGTGGTCACCATGGGATCTGGTCTTGGCCCGCGGGGACTGGGGTGATGCCCGCCATAGGACCTGATACTAGCTCGCGAGGGTTGGGGTTATGTTTGCTATGAGACCTGGTACTAGCCCACGCGGGACGGTTGGGGCGATGCCTGACATTGACCCTGCGTCCCTCCGGTCGACAGACAATAAACCACGAGAGTTGGTCCTGACCCTCGGGGAGGCTGGGGCGGTGCCCAACATCACCCCCACCCTTTTCATATATATAACTAAAACTTAAAAACAAAAAAAATATTTTTTATCAAATTTAGTATTTTTTTAATAAAAATTTTAAAATATTTTTTGTAATTATAAGTTTTTTTAAAGCTTTTTTTATATATTTTTAAAAATTTTGTATTAAATTTGTGTTTAAATTTGTTTTTTATATGTTTTTTTAAATTTTTTTGGTCTTTTTAAATTTTTCTAAAGTTTTTTTTTATCATAAATTTGTTTTTTTACCTTTTTTTTCTATTTTTAGCTTAGTTTATATATATATATATTTTGGTTTTTTTGGTTTTTTTTCTTCTTTAGTTTTGTTTGATTTGTTTTTTATTATATAAATTTATTTTCAAANAGCATATTAAGATTATCCACTTACTAGATCCCATGCATATATTCAAAAATATTTCATCTTCTTTATGGAGGAATATATCATGGAATAAAAGTGACACAATGGTTGTCATGAGAGATCTTATTGCTTTGAATACTAAAAAGATAAATTGGCCAAGAAATGAAACTAGAGGAGAGGTTGGTCCCTCTTGAACTTTTAAAGAAGGTGATGTCCCATGGATTTTGAAGAAAAATGATTTTTCTATGGTGAAGGATGTTATATTGGGTGTGAAGGCACCTTTTTTATATGGTTCGACTCTACGATGTTGCTTCACTCTATACATGAATTATAATTTTGTTGGGTTTGAAATCACATGACCATTTGAACCTTCTAAGGGTATGTATGTTGAATAATTTATTATTTTAGTTATATATTGACATCGGTAAAAATACGTTATGTACTCACAGTTTTAGGGAAAATAATGATGTGCGTGTCTATTTTGTAGTCTCATTATCCTTTGCTCGTGTGTGGTTGTGTGAACCATGACTTCCCCCAAGACCTACAACATGCCATATTTAAATTATATGTATTTATACGTTGGATCACATGAAGGGAGATTCATATGAATAGCATTCCATGGTGGAACCAAGAGACAACTAAGATTGTTTGTATGTTTGAGAAGGAACTACCCACTAGTTTAATGGACTTGCAAGTCCATACTCTAATTCACCTACCTGATGAGGTTGAATTATCTTGGGTTCTCTCATTTTGTTGGATGTTATTCTTAGAGAGGTACATTAAAAAATTGAAGGGATTTGTTCGACAAAGGGAAATACCAGAGGGCTCTATGGAAGAGGGGTACATTGTATACAAGTCATTCTATTATGCTAGTGAGTAGTCATTTTGGATGACCATCAAGATGAGGAAAAAAGGTAAGGGGAGATACTCCAGATGAATGGAATAAGGCGCTTGATAAAGAGTAAGTCAATTATATTCAGTACATATAAATTGTTTACATTGAAGCTGATAATATATATTTCATCCTATGTTATTTGTTTTAAATTCTTTTATACATCAATGAATTTAGAAATTTTGATTCCATCAATAAATTCATTCTTCTTTAAGTTGATAATATATATTTAATATCATGTTATTTGTTTTGAATTTTTTTATACATCAGTGAATTTTGAAATGGATTCCATCAATAAATTTGTCATTTACAATATGGAGGAAACACGACTATGGGTCACGTTGTATGAAGAGAAAAGAAGGAAATTGGATAGTGTTAGGAAAGCATTCATAGGGTTGAATTGTAGAAGCATTCCTTATCCTAATCATTCAAAAGGAAATAATCCAAAAATATGTCCCAACAATTGGGTGGTTGACTAGATACAAGATAAATATACGGTGTTTGGTTGTAACCCACATGGAGAATATATGGATGCACTAAACATAGGGATCAGGTGCAACAACTATGTAATAACCTCTCTGAGTACCAAATTCTATTTATAACATTGCACATTTGAATTGTAACATGTATTATGATTTTAATAATTCTTTGGTTATTAGACATATGACACCACCCTTTGTTTTCATTTTTACATGTGCATTTCTTCCCATCTATGTGGTCATATGGACATCATTTTCACATTGAGTATTTTGACGAATGCCACATCACACAATATTTTGGAGTGTAGGTTTACTTTGACCAATACAGTTGTGCTATCCACCATGATGAAAACCTAATATAGGGTAAGTTAGGTTAAAATTGGAAATATACCAGAGATCATTGTTATGGGATTTTTTCTCACATGGATCTTGTTGAATACAAAACAAAATCTCCCGAGGATTAGCCTAGTAATCCTAGATAGAAAGGGGGTAGATTCCTTATGATTTTCCTAGATATATATCCAAACACATGGATTCACAATTATCCTAAAGAGTAGGGAGGATTTGCATACCTTTCTTGACGTGGTCCTTTGTATATCCTGGTTGTTGCAGTCCTGAAATTCTAGCTCCAAGCTTCACAACCTAATTCATGTATACAAAAGATAAGAAAAACCTTATCTTCTTCTCTACTAAGGATTAGAATCCTAGATCCAATATAATTCTAATAACATCTATAAAGGAATAAATCAGATCTATCATTCATTCAATGAACACAAATGATATGAGGGGAAAACCAAATGATATATTAATAAAACATGGAGAATACATAACAAATCATGTCTCAACTTGATGAAGATGCATCCTCCTCTGATTCCTTTCTCCTTGCCTCTCCTTGCAACTTCTTGGTCATGATAGGCTAACTAAATTTTGGATGTGATGATCGATACCTCTGGAATTGGACAACATAACAATACCATTCAATTATTCCTCCTCTTTCCCAAGGATTTCCTTTGTTATATAACTCTTGGAGGAGGCTTGGGAGAGGCTTCTAGATATTCTAGAGGCCACTAGAGACTCAAATTATGTGAGTTCCTAGGCCTTTTCCATGAAGTCCAACTCATCCCTCTCCTATCACCTCGTAAATCCCCTATTTTATAAGTTTGATAGTGCCTCACTTGTTGAACACTAGTGACCATTGAGGGCCTTTCTTGTTGTCTACTAGATATCCCGTGAGGATGCCAAAAAGGGTTCTAAAAGGGTTCAAACCTTAGGAAAAATATATATTATTTCCTCTATCCTTTGATGGATTCCTCTCTGGCCTATAGGGTGAAAATTAAGGCTATAATATATGTCCCCTAATGTGTGAGGTCAGCAAAGGAGTGGATGGAAGAAATACATTACAATAATGTCCATGTGAGGTAGTGCAAGGAGAGAGTAAAGGAGGTTCAGAAACCAAATAAGTTATGCAATCAAACACCAAGGATGAGAGAATATATAGACCAATCCGCTAGGTATACATACCGATACTCTGAATGAGCATGGCCACCAAATAATACACTGTGGATCCATGATATAAAATGTTAGACCATGGCCATGAAAGAATACACAGTGTATCCATGTCATTAATAATACCATATCTATGAAACAATACAATGTGGATCTACATCATGAACTCAATCATAGCCACCAACAAATACAATGTGGATCTTTGACACAACATATAGATATCAGGAATACAACGAGCATTGAGGAGTGTGCCCCTGAAGTCTTCAAATACAAGTGATAAATTCCATCACAACTTGGGAGGGGATGCTATAAAGGAATGATGTGGCCCCAAACCCAAGGTCTTCATCCCAAACCCCGAGGGTACGAATCTAAAACATGCGAATAAATGACTTGATGTCAACTTTCAAGCATGGTAGAAACCATCTGATTACTGGTCATTAATGTATAACATTAAGATATGTGAGGGGGCCCACTGATGATGAATATGGACACAAAGGTACCTAGTAAAATCTATCGAGTGTGAATAGAGGATCTGATGTCGAACACTCATATAATTAATCAATCAGGAGTTAATGATGTAAACTCATTGTTGATCACGAGGAGGCTTGCCACTAAGAACTACAATATCTAAGGTACTAGTTGGTTCCTATATCCATTTACTAGATAATGTGCTAAAGTCGACAGGAAAATATCCATCGAAGGAGGGCCTTAATGTATCCCCCATCAATTGACATGAAACACAAATCGAGAGATGATGTGAAGAGAGAGTATCACTAAGTACAACTGACATAGGGATGATCAGCTCGGAAAGTCAACAAAATAACATATGGTTGACTCAATATTAAACTTCCCTTGAACATATAGCACAACACAATGGTGACTTGGAAGAAATATGCAAGAGCTGGAAAAATATAATGCAACAATGCAGGATGCATTGAAGCACTCTCCATGATGACTAGAAGAGTAACTAGTTGGAGGAGTATCTCTGACTCATATTACTGGAACATCTCCTAGGAAAGTTAAAACCCAATTGTGCGATGAAGACTCAAACATGTGCCATGTTCAAGGGTGACTCAACTGATGCTGCCATTTTGAGAATAGACCAATGATGAACCCCCCCCCCCGCAATTTTGAGAATAGACCAATGATGAACCCCCACACACACTCTCTCTTACATTTTTTGTATTTTTCATCTCCTTCATGGTTTAACGATCATCAAACAATGACATAAGTAATATCGAAATCATTTTTCGTGTCCTTTTATGAGTCCAAAAAAGAGTTAAAAGAATACTTGTGAGTGTCTTTTTCGTTTCCTTTTATGAGTCTGAAAAGGAGATAAAAGTATACTTGGTGAGAGAGAACGTTTGGCTTAAAAGCATGCTCCTATGTTCCAAGTTCATGTAATCAACCTAAGAAATGAGGGCTGAAAATGGTACTAGCAAGTCAGATCCACCCTTAGCAGTTGTTCTCTCCCTGGGTAGGTGAGTGAAAAATGGAGGCCAAATAATGAAAGAAGAGGATGGTCAAGGATATTGCATAATGGTAAGCGGGATATGGGCCAACAGTAGCGTAGTGGTGGGAGGAATGACATAAGAAAAAAAATCATAGGAGAACATTAACAAACATAAAAAAAAAAATCGGGAACCCCCACGGGATGTGGCCAGAATATAGATGAAGAGAGGAGAATGAGGCTCAATATTCAAGTCATGGCGGGGCTAAGGGAGGGCTCTCAAGCCTATGATAAAATGTAGCATGGGAACCAAATGGAAATACATGTTCTAACTAGGGTTTCCATGAAGGGTAGGTTATACTGAACCAATTACGATGTGCAAAAGGAGTGGCTAAGGTTACAACTGGTCGAGTTCGAACCTAAGGCATAACAATGGAAGTATGGAAAATTAATAATGCAAAGCGGGAAATGTAGGGAAAAATATATCCCTATATTCTAGTTTAAGAATATATACCTCAAGTGTAGTGGATGTGGCCATATTCGTAAAAAATTCCCTAGAATCTTGTCAAGCACATATAAACTAGATTCCAAGGTCAAAATGAATAATGAAATCTCAAAAATGAAATTATTTTTGGATTTTTGGGATAAATCACTCACACCACACACCTATGTACAAGGCACTACATATCTTGATGGTTTACACAAAGTAGATCCCATTGAAAGGCTCATTTCAAGGATCCTTTTCATCATCAAGGAACTCATGAGCCATGGTTGGCATCATATGGCATGTCATACTGGGGCCATGTCACATAGAAAGGAATATCTGCATATGAAGATACTCATTGTGAGTAGTCTCACAAGCTAGGGAAGCTCCTTGATGGGCTCCATCAATACATGAATGAAGTATGAAACATGAATCTTTGATGGAAGGGGAAGTAGAAAATTCAGTGGCAAGTTTTGAAAAAAGATAACCAAGTTTGAAAAGGGTCAAGAATGGGAGGTCTACTTGATTCCCCAGTGAATGCCCCCAATCTTGGATCATGACTCATCATGCTAAATATTGCCATTTCTAAATGGGGACAAGATGATTGATGCATCACCTTATCTGTTGGATTTTATTTAGAATCCATGACTTCCAGGATGGTCTCTTTTGAACACAATGTGGTATATCGAAAATCATGTGAACTTGGAGATTCAACAACCCATATAGGTGGAGTAGGTTGATCACACACCATATGAGGATGGAGTTGTTGAATAGTATCAATGGATGCTAATTGGATTAACAGATCAATAATGTTGACCACGATGGGATGAAAGGATGCTCCATATTATTCAACATCCTAAGGATGAGGCACCACCCAAGGATCAAAAGACCCAAGGGATCCACTGGTGAATGACGAAATCATATTGAAAGGATATACATGGGAAGTGGGAGACAATGCGGTAAGGGAAAATATTCCCATCAGCGATGGATCTTTGAACATCTCAACACTGACATTGACAAAATACTGCATGGTATCACCAGAAAAAGGGTACATTTGACCCTGCATTGGATCCAAGGTCTAGGGTACATAATGTGAGTTGATCAATCATTATGATTTTCCCTTGGTGATGAAGCAAAGGACCCTAAATACCGACAAGACAACTATATTCCTCTTGTAGAACCAAGTACTCTCGAGTAGAATATTGTACTCAATAAGTGCATCAACGACCTTTACCACCACAGATACAGTCTTTCCACCTAACTCGATGGGTAAGGCGATGATTTTTAATAGTGTTGCAAACATGTCGAGCTTAGGAGAGCCAATGACCTTCCAACAAGAAATGGACATGATGCAAGCAGAGGCTCCTTCATCCACCATTTTCCGATAGATTTTTTTTCCCAATGATTGTACTATGATATGAAAGGTTACCTAATGGGAGAGCCTATGAGTAACCTGACTGGTCTCAAAGGTTATCAAACTCAACTCTGAGGGATCAATCCCTCCTATAGAAGACAACAAGACTTTATGTTGCATGGGGAAGCTTTGGAGGAATTCAAGCACTAACAGGACACATGGTTCCTGGGCGAAGTCTTCCACAATATTGTAATTGTGGGAAGCCCGAGTGTTGGGATTATGTGTTGTGTGTCAAAGAATGCCCTTCGGGGGTGAATTGTTGGATATTGACCAATTTTTGAGGGATATTGATCAAGTTTGACCTATTTTGGGACTTTGATAGCCTGTCGAAGGAGGAGCGCAAGACGAAGCGGAGATTACGGGATCTTGGCCCCTTTTTGGGTCATTTTTGGGTTATGGGATTATGTAATGGGAATGGGATGTCGGCCCATGGGTTTACCCATGTTTAGGCCTATTTTGTAAAGTATAAATATATATCTAGGAAATATAAGAAGTAGAGGTATCCATGTGATAAAAGGCCGATAAGCTAAGTGCTAAGTGTCATTGTTGTTTGTAAGTGCTTTGTGCATAACTGAGAGAGAGTTGCAGAGCTAAGTGCAAGTGGTTGTAATAGACTATGGAAGGCTTTGTGCTATAATGCGAGGAGGGAGGATCTAGAAAGGTGCGCAGATCTCCTATCCTAGGCGGAGTAGGATTTTGGTGGCTCTGTTCTTGTAACCGATTGACTGAAGACAATAAAGAATAAGAGTTAATGGACGTAGCCCCAGGGTGGGGGTGAACCACGTAAATATTGTGTTGTCTTGATTTGTGCTTTGTCGTGATGTGTTTATGTATTCTCTAGCTAAGTGATTTGATAGAGATAGAAAAATATGCTTATGCTTTGTGCTAATGATGTGTAAGAATTTTAGACCTAAACTCTATGAATGTGCTTAGTGATTGATTTGCTAGATCTAATCTACCTATTTATGATAAAGTTCTTATATACATTATATCTAGGTGAATGTTGTGATGCTATGTTTTATTTGTGAAGCAGATATTGGTCAAGTATTGATGAATGTTAACTACTAAGTGCTCTCTTTAGTGTTATATTCATAGATCTATGTCCCAGCTGAAGTTGCATACACCTAAGTCCTACAACCACCCCTACTTCTACCTCAGGTGAGGCTTCATCTGCTTCATAGGTGTTGCCGAAAGGGCCGGTAGTTAGGGTTTTGTTAGTGCATTGTTGTAGCGTTGAACCCTGGGTATGCCCTTGTGCCAATAAATGGTTCCATTGTTGGGACCTAAAGATGTGATTCCTGGGAACTAAGGAAGAAGAAGCTTTGTGCAAAGATCTGATCTGAAATTGTGAAAGCTCTATGCGTAGAACTATTTCTCTAGTGCACAATACTCTACTAGTTTGGTAATTTCTGTGCTAAGGAAAAGAAGTTTGATCTAAAGAAAAGAGGTAAGATCCAGAAGCTTTGTGCCCTAAGAAAGGTAAAAGTGAGAATTCTTTATTAAATGAGGTAAGATTTGAAATCTATGTGCTCTGATAAAGGTAAGAATAGTGAAATATTTCTAGATTGAAAGTTTTGTGCTCTCTAGAAGTAAGATTAGTGGAAGCTTTTGTTTCAAAAGTATGAATCTAGGTATGTTTGATAGATTTTTTCCTAGCTTGAAAACTAGGGTATTAATAGATGAAAGAAGATTTGATATGAGTAGATCTGATAAGAATAGTGAAAAATATGTTATACAAATGCATAGAAAGGATATTTGGACTAATAAGTGTATGCAAGATCCTAGAAAGAATTTTTTGCAGGTTAGCTACCACGATTCTAGTGCACAGTACAGGAAAGGTTGCGGATCATTTAAACGAAGGAGATGGTTAACCCTCTGTTATAGTTGAAGAAGACCAGGGCATCTTGCTAAGGAATGCACTAGGAGAAGACTTAGTTGTCTTTGTTGTAAAGATATGGACCATGAATTATTGGATTGTCCTAGAATGACTGCTAAGATTGAAGGAATGAACATGAAACAAGAAAACCCTAAGGCAGATCCTGAAACTAAGATTATGATAGAATCCCAGAAAGAATCAAAGACTATATTACTACAAATAAAAGAATCCCTGAATGCTCACCGACATGTCAACTTATCAGAGATATTCACAGAAAAATAATGCCTTAAAGAAAGAATAGGAGACTTCGACATTGACTTTGTTCTAGATGAGGAAACACAGGTGAATACCATGACAGAGAGAATGTGGGATGCTATAGGGAAGCCTTCTATGATTCCTTCACTAGGAGGAATAGGTTTATTCAAAGGAAATTTGATAAACCTGTGTGGAAGGCTCACCTGTATACCTATGAATGGCAATGAAACTTCAACAGAGGAATATTTTGAGATTATTAAATTTATTGAGAACAGTTCCCCATTTACCATGCTACTAGGAAAACCTTGGATTGAAAGAGATCAGGCGAGAAGGAAAGAAGAAGAGGAAGTTTTATAACAGAAGAAGTAAGAGTTAAAAGAATTCATGACTAGAAGGATCGCACACTTGATTAAAGAACAGAAGAACAAATCAAATCCATTTAACACCAGAGACCCAGATGTTGAAGTTAAAAGAACACTAGAAGAACCACTGAAGATTGAAGTACTTATTCCAAAGGAATAAGAAGGGTTACCCTTGAATCTTAGGAAAGGATATCAATAGTGCGAAGTCACTATGTCAAAAGAAGATAAGAATCGGAATGAAAAAATTCATAGCAAGACGAAGCTCACTAGAAAGAAGGCTAGAAAGCTAAGTAAGAGGAGAGCTAAGATCAACAAGTTGCAGAAGGTTCCAGAGGAAACCTCACAGAAGAAAAATTTGCAAAATTGGATCTTCGTAGGGATATCAGAACAACAACACATGGCACTTCGTCGTGGCAAAGCAGTATAGCCGTTGGGGACATTATAACCATTCGATCGATGCTCTGAACGGGAAAAAAGGAAATTATGGTTCCAGACCGTTGGACTGCACCATAATGAACATAACAGAGATAACGAAGGCTTCATAGATGTTGCAAGAAACTCGTGGCCGAGTTACCTATTTATCCCATCGTGCCATGCACCGAGAACACTTTTTCCAACTAAGAATTTGAGCCTGCATACTAAGTTTCTTTTATACAGTGATCATCATACTCTTGTTTTCTATTCTATTAAAGTGTCTAAGTTATTCCCCAAACCTGAGATTGTTAACCTCGAGTGTGTATGTCGGACAAATTGAGCGTTGTAGAGAAATATGTTGAAGAAGTTTTGATCGACCTCATGACTGAACGAGTCATGTCGATGTCTATAGGTGTACAAGCATCATCGACGAGAGGACTACCAACCTCTCCATCCACTGCTCACAGAGCCAGACCATCCCGGCCATATTATGAAAAGGGAACCAAGCACAGGGATGATCTAGCGAATGATAAATTGATCCCGATCGTCTTACCCACCTATCTACCACCTTTGAGCAGCGCAACAAATTGAGACAATGTACCTACAGATTTTGAGTACGCCTTGGTCAAAGCATACCTCCTGAAGGGGATACGCGTAGTTCGAGCAGACCAAGATAATATTGCGGCGTTGAAGTTTAGCGACTTCAACCTCAGAGATCACAAAGTTTAAAACATGCTCACCCCACATAAGTACCTGACCTGGACTAACAGAAAGGATTTGAAGATAATCCCCCAGTCGTGGACTATGAACCTCTTGCAGTCCACCCTGCTCAATGTCATGAAGATTCCTCACTTCGGACGACACCAGGAGGTAAATGCATCTGTCAAGTTGTTGTTATCTTGTTACCATGGTAGTTTTTTATGGTTAAACAATCGTATCACATTGGATCCGACATTGATCAATCGGATCACCGGGCTTAGTATGAAAGGACCTGATCCATAGGATTTTTACCCTAGAAAAACCATGGATCACACTCTAGCACAAAGGACCAAGGACACCTATGGAGATGTCAAGAAGGGAACGCGAGGCTACAAGGTAGCTTCTATATAGATCGGTGCAGTGCACCTCACCTGTCAATTGATTGCAGGGAAGTTAGTATGAAAAAATCAACCCAGCCAAATCACTGGTTTTGTAGTCAACCTCACAGGGAAGTGCGCAGAAGGACTTTAGATGAACTGGGCGAAGTACCTAGTGAACCAATTAGAACTCGACTACAAAGAAGCCTAGGACCAAGGGTACAAATTTCATTTCAGCTGGCTATTGATCCTGGTCACTTTTATTTCCTAGGATATGCCGGAAGGTGCAACCTTCCTGGACATCGAGCCTTTCAAACCATTGGTCGTGAAGTTCAATACACTGTGTTAATCAAGTGATATGAATAAACAGTGGCAGTCCAATGTTGTTTTTCATACCTATTACAACCAGCTGAAGACAACCATCCAGTCTAAGACTTGCATCACTCCGAACACTCTACATCGGTTCAAGCCCTTGATGAATTTCAGCACAGACTGACATTTTATTTCCATCACAGCGCGCGCTGACGAACACAAGAAACAACTCCAATCCTACTATAAGATAACAAAGGAGGACTTGGAGGAGATCACCAAGGACTAGCCGACAGAGCTCCTTATTCCAGCAGACCCTGCAGAGATATCCAACATAGACAGCCCAAAAACTATGCAAGATACATCCGGGCCCATCAAGACAAAGAAGACTGAAGAAGTATAAGATTTAAGAAGTGCCTCAGTGAAGACTGCTTCCATATCACCAGAGCGAGGGGGTGATGGAGAAGAGATAGATGGCACAGAAGCTGAACAGAAGAAAGGCAAGGTAACACCGTCAAGAGACAAGGAGGACACCTCAAATAAAAGGAAGGTTTCTCCCCCGAAGACTTCTTCCTGAAAGAAATCGAAATCCCCTATGACCAAAATGAAGACTATCCTCACTTCAAATGATTTTGACTTCATCGTAGTATCCCTAAACGATGCTTCGATAGAAATCATAGAAAAACAAGAAGCTAGGTAGGAGGATATGTACAATCGAATTGAGGTCGATCTCCAAGGGGTGCAGCAGGCCCTTCAGTCCATCCGCGTAGTCTCCACTGTGCCTCTGCCATTGGAAACACCAGAACCGGGAGATGAACCAACTCAGCTCCACCAGCTCGATGATACAGTCGAAGCTCTCCTTCGACGAGCACAAGAGGAAACAGAACAAGCCACCCAGGCTTTGATGAAAGTACAGGGAGTACTTGTAGAACACCGTTGATTTGTAGAATAGGAAAAAAATTCCCTTCAAGCGAAGTTTGATGAAGAAAAATCATAATTGTAGCAAGGAAAGGAACAGTTTCTTGCCGAGCAACTTGAAGTGAAGGAAGCGGTCAACAGATCACTTTTCTCTGTGATAGTCATAGAAATAAAGACAGAGGATCAAGTCATGAAGCAGGTAGACCAGCTCATAGAGGCCATCCAAAAGCTACAACAATGCATAGCAGACTTGGAGCTATGTGTAGTGCCCAAGACCCCACAGGATGTAAGGGACCAACGAGAAGAAACTTCTCACATTGCAGTTGAGAGACTAAAGGCCCTTTCTCTAGAATGCACAAAGTTGAGTGCCCAGAGTACCCTGACATACGAAAAACTTGTTGAGAATCCATAATTAAAGGCACTGGAGTCACAGCTCCAGGAAGCAAATCAACAAGCTGATACACTACAAGTGCAGTTGAAGGCCCTGTCAGTTGTAGAAAGAATGAAATGATCTCAATAGCAACGCACTTCCCAACAACAAATCCACACTATACAGATCAAAGTGATGGAAGTTACTCAAAGGCTCCAACCTGTACAAGACAAATCTTACTAATTGTTTATAGAAGTAGAAGGAAGAGGAGCATAGCTAGAGCAGGTTTTCATTGTAGCAGAACAATGCTTAGAATGACCCGTGAATGACACACTCATCCAGGATTTTGTTGAACAAGAGGTTGTAGCACAACAACAAGTCCAAGCAGCTCGAGCTAAGCTCGAGGATTTTGAATCAAAACTAATCAGACCAGAGTGACTCGGGACGAGTCACAGGTGAGTGTTGGGGGCTTGTTGTCCCTTGACCAAGTTTTGAGGGATATAGATCAAGTTTGACCTATTTTGGGACTTCAACATCCTGTCGAAGGAGGAGCGTAGGACAAAGCGGAGATCGTGGGATCTCGGCCCCTTTTTGGGTCCTTTTAGGTTATGGGATTATGTAATGGGAATGGGATGTTGGCCCATGGGTTTACCCATGCTTAAGACTATTTTGTAAAGTATAAATAGATGTCTAGGAAATATAAGAAGTAGAGGTATCTATGTGATAAAAGGTCGATAAGATAAGTGCTAAGTGCCATTGTGATTTGTAAGTGATTTGTGCATAACTGGGAGAGACTTGCAGAGCTAAGTGAAAGTGGTTGT
Organism: Picea sitchensis; assembly: GCA_010110895.2. Lineage (NCBI taxonomy): Eukaryota > Viridiplantae > Streptophyta > Pinopsida > Pinales > Pinaceae > Picea > Picea sitchensis. Next base: position 25,867 of record SNQJ01S0091174.1, on the reverse strand, counting down.
AACAGACTATGGAAGGCTTTGTGCTATAACGCGAGGAGGGAGGATCTAGCAAGGTGTGCAGATATCTTGTCCTAGGCGGAGTAGGATTTTTGTGGCTCTATGCTTGTAACCAATTGACTGAAGACAATAAAGAAGAAGAGTTGGTGGACGTAGCCCCAGGGTGGGGGTGAACCACGTAAATATTGTGTTGTCTTGCTTTGTGTTTTGTTGTGATGTGTTTATGTATTCTCTAGCTAAGTGATTTGATAGAGATAGACAAATCTACTTATGATTTTTGCTAATGATGTGTAAGAATGTTAGATCTGACTTCTATGAATGTGCTTAGTGCTTGATCTACTAGATCTAATCTACATGTTTATGATAAAGTGATTATATACATTAGATCTGGGTGAATGTTGCGATGCTCTGTTTTATCTGCGAAGTAGATATTGGTCAAGTATTGATGAATTTTAACTATTAAGTGCTCTATTTAGTGTTATAATCACAAATCTATGTCCCAGCTAAGGTTGCATACAGTTGAGTCCTGCAACCACCCAAGCCTCTACCTCGGGTGAGACTTCATCTACTTCGCAGGTGTTGCCAAAAGGGCCAATAGTTAGGGTTTTTTTGGTGCACTGTTGTAGCATTGAACCCTGGGTCTTCCCCTGTGCCAACATGAATCGATGTGTTAAATTATGGATTCTCAATTTGAAGAGGGCCACCAAGATGGGAAGAAGATGTTTCTTCAGGTGCGACGTGAGAAGGCTCAACAATCTCGTAATTCTTGGATTGTGTTTTCAAATTGAGTGTTTGGTCACACATGAAAATGGAAACATTTGAGGAAGACCCCTTGTGGTGAGGGTTACCTTCCATGCCCCATTGCGGAGGTGAAATATTTGTGGCAACTATATTTTGAGGTTGAGGGGGGAAAGGATGGGTTAGGACTATAGGTTATTGGGGGGGCCATTGTTGTGCCAAGAATTTATGGACTTCATCCTTTTGAGGGCACTAGTGAGTAGGGTGGTCATCCCCAAAAATTATATAGGGAAAACAATTCTTTTGTTTCTCCTTAGTGCCTCCCTCCTGGGTTTTTTAGGTAGAGGCAGTCCCTTTCTTATTATTAGAATTTTTTTTAATGTTCTATTTCTTCTTGCCTCTAGGTTGTTGAGGATTCTTTGGTTGCATGAACTGCATTGAATTCACCTTGGAAGTGCGAGAAGGGGTCGCATTATTTTGAGCATTAGTGCCATAAGTTGATGGATGTGATGTAATCATCACATGAACCATTTCGTCAGCTAACTGGTGCACAGATGCATGGGAAATAGAACCAACCACACCATCATCAAGGGGTCTTGGGGTTGGTTTCTTGGGATCCATCAAATACCAAGGAGAATTTAGAATAATGTCACACGGGGTACCTAACTGTGAATAGATCAAGTCCAAATGTTGGGCATGAAAAATGGCCTTCTCCTCGGTGGCCACCTCAACCATAGATACATCCATGGAAATGGGTGGTAAGAGGGACTTGATGAACCACTCTATAAGGAACTTGTCTAGAATCTGAGTCTTAATCATCCTACATCATCTCCTCCACTCATGTATATGATCGGAAATATTAGTGGCATTGTCTTGATGCAGTGAGGTTAAGAGATCTGTTCATATCTCATACTGAATGGGTAGTTGGTAGTGCGTTAAAAATGCCATGTCCAAGTTGTTGAAGATTCTAAAAGAACCTCCTTTTAGTTCAATGTACCATTTTGCAGTGGCTACGGTCAGGGATCTTTGGAAAATTTGTAGCCTCACACTATCATCCATCAATGATTTGGATGCACGCCATAAATAGTATGTCATGATGTGTGTGGAGGGGTCCTCTCATGGATTTCCATCGAATTTCATAATATCAGAAGGTATATTGGAAGGCATAGCTAGCCATGATAGGTCATGGGCTATAGGGTCATTCATTAACCATGAAAAATCTGGTAAATATAATGTTGCGAGGAAAGGAAACGGTGCAAATGAACACTGGGAGGGAGGTGAAGTCTATGTTTTCCCAGATGCACCTTGCAGTCCCCCTATGTTGGTACTACTGGAGGGTTGGGGATTTCCTTAAGAGTGGGTTCCTATTAGGATAGTGGCATGTTGGAGAAACACATTTTGGGTATGTGTTGGGAGTCACACAGAAACGGACCGTGTGACAAGTCAACAAAGGAGCAATGTGCACGAAAGATAGTTAGCAAAATTTTAGGAGCTAGCACGCAGAAGGAGGAAGTTAGTTAGGATCTTTAGGACATTTTTGTCTACATTGTAACGGGAGAAGGCCTAATGTATATGTATAAATATGTAATGGGTTCTTAGTGAGTTAGTGGGGGTCTGAGGCGATGAGTATATTTTTGTTAAGAAGGTATTGATTAGTTGATGAGTATGAGTTGAGTCTAATATTAGTCAATAGGTATGTGTGCACTGCAACATAGAATGAATTGGGCAGGTTTGAGTTTAAACTAAATATTATTGTATGAGTGCAATGCACACCTATTGTAATAACTGAAGATGAATGAATAATATAAGAAGCCATCCATTTTGGACGTATCCCAGTTGTGGTGAACCACGTTAAATGCTTGTGTTATGATGTGCTTGTTGTCATGGTGTGTTGGTTTATTCTGTTTATTGCACACAAGTAGTAGATTATTAATGGTTAATATGAATATATATCTAATGGTTTTGCGCACTTGTTGAATGGTTAAGAAGCATGAATTTGTCATATATTATGATTCTCTTATGATTTCATGCATAGGGTATATGAATGAATGTTAAGTAAAAAATAAGTATGAATTCCTCATATTCCCCCATGACTGTGAAAACATAGTTCTTGTAGTCCCCATAGGTACCTTGGGTGAGACTTCACTTGCTTGTGGGTGATACCAAAAGGGTCAGTATTAGGGTTTTTTTGGTGGATTAACGTTTAACCTTGGGTCTTCCCACTGCACAACAACAAATGGTTTCTTTGTCAGGACAAGGATTTGTGAATAAGGGGGATGTGGAGGCCTACTAAGGAGGAGACCATAAAATGGTTTAAAATGAAGCAGATTGAGTTTGGTGTAGATCATAATAAGAATACATGGATCATCATAGAGGAATGGATACAAAGGTATTTGTTTACAAATTGGGATGAAATTTTCTTTCCTGACTTCTCGAATATTTTAGCAAATTGCATCCATATATTTTTTGAATGGATCGGAATATATCGAATTGTGGTTCTAAGGAATTGGAATCCTTAATTGATTCAACAAGTTAATGAAATAAGAAATAAGACATCACATGCACTTGATTACTAGTTGGATAGTGTGTTGGGAGGTTAGATTACTGAATTTGTGATAGATTGCACTCAATCGTACAGTGTTGTTGAGATGGAATTCTTTAAACAACCATGCGGTAGATACCTAAAGTCACTATCTACGTGGATTAAGATGTTGTTGTGTGAAAATAGAGTTATGATAATAAAATGTGATTTCTAAGTGTCTTCATGCACATAAGGGAGTTGGGGGATGAACAAGGAATGATCTGAGCATAGACAGGGATGAAGTGAAGGATTGAGGAACGGATGGTCTGAGGACACAGAGAGAAGAAGAATTTGTAATAAATGAAGAGATTAGAGTATTGAACAATGGTATGAGATTTAGACTGAATAAGAAGAGGAATTTGGCTGAGAGACAGGGGAAACACGGTGATATTGAGGAAAGAGACACTGGTGTAATATTCCATATCGAAGGAAGTTTGTGCACAAAAGAGGAAAATATCCATCATCTATGTCTAGTAGAAGAGGATCCCACTCAGATAGGACTTTGCATCGAAACCACGACCCTATGTGCATTGCCAAGAAATGAGGTAAGATTATAAGTTTTGTCAGTTGTAGTTAATGAAGGAAGTAAAGATAGTAGTAGAAGTAATTAGAGTAGCGGAAGTAGTAGGTCGAGTCAAAATAAGTTAGTGTTATCAGGAAAGAATATCGTGCAGAAAATGATGGCGATGGTAGATCCCACCTTAATGATGCCTCTCTTTCAATGGGTTGATTCAGAATATCCAGAACAACCTTTCTTCATTTGTGACACAATATGTACTATGAAGAACATCCAGGATAATGATGTGATTATTGCATAGCTGGAAACGACCTTCAGAGATCGCGCATTATTATGATACATGAAATATCAAAATAATACACTTGTGGATCAGACTAGAACATTGGCAGAGGTAAGACAAGCCTTGTTGAAAGAATTCCAAAATCCTAAGGCTCAGTCGTAGTGCATTATAGAGATGAAGGAGATCAAATGGAGATTAAATGAATAAGTGTGGGACTATGATCAAAGGTTCAAGATACTAAAGGATCGACTGAAATTCCAGATTCCATATGAACAACATAGGGAGTAGTTTATTGCAGAATTGTTGTAATATATGCGTTTCCCTTTGACGTAGAAGAAGATTGTGCCACAGTCAAAAGATATGGAAATTGATATGAAATTGGAAGCATCCACTATAGGAGAAAATAACGCAGGGATCGCTCAAGTTCAGTCACATCTAGCCACATCGGTTATTCGGTTATAGGAAAATACAAATGGAAAAGAAAAGAGTGAGGGAGTTTGGTGTATCACATGTATAACAAAGGGTCATCATAATGATGAATGTACAACTTTTCAGCAGTATTTGAATACGGAAGATCTGAATCCATTAGGGATATGGTGTGAAATTGGCAAGATAATGGGTCACAATCTTCATAACTATCCATTGATGTAGAAATACAAGAGTACTGATAGGAACCTATTTTGAAACTTTTTTAAGTCAGTAGGACATGAAGAGAAGGATTTTCATGCATTTGACTTGATGAGAGACAACAATGCAGATGCATATAGAGTCCAAGGTGAAGAATTAGAAGGAGGAGTTATGCATTATAATGCTCCTAGAGGTTATAATCAAGGAGGCAAAGTAGGGTTTAGAGGTTGCGACAGAGGAGGATTTGGAAGAGGAAGAGGCCCAATCATATGTTATAATTGTAATAATCCTGGAAATTTAGCACGTGATTGCCTGAATCCTTACATGACCTGTACATATTTCATAACACTAGACCATGCGATGGAGGATTGTCCATAGTTGATCACAAAATGGAAAGAAAAGAGGAACACAAATGTGCATATGATAGAAATTGAAAAGTGCAATGAAAATCCTAACATAGCCAACATATATGTTCAAAGGGATGATAACTAGAGTGGATGCGACAAATCAAGGGAATAGAATCCACTAGTGGGTAAGGAAAGAAACAAAGCCTCTTCCATTGTTTGATATGAGAAAAGAGAAAGAGACCTACCATCAAGAAAGAAAAGAATTGGTTTGAGCATAATAGATAACTTTGAATTCAATCGTAACACCTTTGTATGATACACCATTAGTGTATGATATGCCTCTACTATATGACCATTCATAAAGGCAACTTGAAAAGGTAAGCACTTTTAAATATTTATTAAGAATTTGTTTAGAATTAATGAAGGATAAATCTAATTTGAGTATGTTGCACGGAATGATTGAAAATTTCACCCAAGAAAAAGAGATACATCTCACACAGAGAGTAGTTATCCATGTGCATCAAAAAAAGAGAACGAGTGGGGAGTTTCGACTTAATGCGCAGATAGGAGAATAAGACATGGAAAATATTATTCTGGATCTAGGTTATGATGTGAATTTAATCCCAAGGCGGACTTGGATATGATAGGCCAATTGAAGCTGATTTGGTCTCCTATCCATTTGATATTAGTGAAACAACATAAGATCGTTCCAGTTGGAAGGATGACAAGGGTAAGTGTCAGTTGATGGAGTGCACAGTATAGCAGACTTTGAAGTGATTGAAATAGTAGATGGTAGTACACCTTATCCAACACTATCGGGACTTGATTTGGAATTTTATAACCAGACTTTCATTTATCTAAACAAGAGGAAAATGGTATTTCAAGTAGAATATTTGAAGGTTATTGCGCCATTATATCCCACTGAAGGAAGAATATTTGTAGAACCAACAAAGAGAAAGGAACTTAATAACTGTATAATATGACTATATGGATGGAAGATTATGTGAATCATGTATTTGAAGACGTACTTAGTTGGTCAAGTATTAGATCCTATGCATCATACTCAGAAGAGGATATGGAGAATTGGAAAGAAATATTGCATGAAGAATCGACAAGGAAATGTGCTAAGATTACCTGCATGTTGCAATGGATTAGAACTAAAATAATTGAACCTCCAAGATATGATGGACTAACTGATGTAGTTTATTTTATAAGAGAATTTGAATTGAAAATATCAGATCAGCAAAGATTATTATCTTTAGGTGTTGTGTTGTAAGAAACTCCAGCTAGATGGTGGGATGCAACAAAATAGAGGATTGGCAACAATGCAAAAGGTTACTACAGGTTAGGTTTGGGACAAAGAACGAATATTCTATGTAGAAGTATACTAGATTAAATTTCCCTACAGACCATTTTATGAAGAGTAACACGACGTGGAGATTAGTACCTCAGTGAGAGTGGACACACTTGTTTGTGAATACCTTGGGTGTAATTACAAATAATTAGTACATAGAACTAGAGGTGCATAGAGGAACATGAGATTGGGAATAGTTTACCAGGAACTTCAAGGTAACGTTCAACTTTGAGAATGATGATCATTTGATCGATTCAACCTTGCAGGTTATCAAGAATAATATTTTTGCATCAGAATATTCGATATGGTTTTTACATTTGTATACTATACCTAGATTTACTGCGACAGTTAAAGAGGTCTTGCACTGTTATATTATTGTTGAAGAAGATGAATAAGAGGAAGACCCCAGGAATTTGCAGATACCAAAAACTGAAGGGGAGCGTGCAGTAGAGGGACCATATCTTGAATCTACGATGTACTTCAAGAATTTGAGAACACAAAAAGTGAACATTGGTATAGAATATAAGCCTAAGTTTGTGAACATAGGATACTACTGGAGTGATGAGATAGTCGAGAATATTTCTTTCTTACTCCATGAATACCAAGATATGTTTCCAACTATTTTCTTACAAATGAAAGGGATTGTTGGGGAGTTAGGAGAAATGAAGATTTCGTTGAATCTAGATTCCAAACCTGTGAAACAAATACCATATAGAATGAACCTCGCATATAAACAGAAGGTAAAAGTAGAGATACACAAGATGTTATAAGTTGGAATTATAGAACCTGTTGAAGAATTAGAGTGGATCAATCCAATGGTATTTCATGATATGAAGACAAAAGGAATCAAGATATTTGTTGATATGAGAAAGTTGAATTATGTTTGTTTACACGACCCATTTCCTACCCCATTCATGGATGAAGTGATAGAAAATGTATGGGGTCGAGAAGCTTACCTTTTCACGGATGGATTCTCGGGATATCACCTCGAGATATCACCAAATAAATATTATGCAAGAATATAGATATAAGACCACCTTTATGACAGAATGGGGTTGTTACCAATACACACTTATGCCATTTGGTTTGAAGATTGCACTAACAATATTTTCTAGAGTAGTTGTTGCATCTTTCAAAGAGTTCATTCATAAGTTCTTAGAAGTGTACTTAGATGACTAGACAATATTTAGTCAGTTGAAGGATCATATCAAAACTATGTGCTTAATGTTGGATAGGTTTAGGAAGTACCAGATCTTGTTGAATTTGAAGAAACAATTTTTTTGTGTGCATTTTGAAATATTGTTGGGCCACGTGGTGTGTAAAAAGGGATTGTTAGTTGACCCTGTTGTAACTTGAGATAGTTTTTGATTATTTAAAAACCATGACAAGACATCTTTGAACCTACTTTAGGGGAAAATTTGGCTCTTAGACTAGAGAGGGCTCTCTCATATCATTTAAGAACACTTTCTACCTACTATCACTAAGCAACAGTTCTAACAATTAAGCACAGGTGCCAGATTTAATGGTAAAGAACAAGATAGTCTAGGTAGATAGGATTGAGAATAAAAATGATAGCAGAATGGAATAAAAAGATTGTAACTTTGAGATAAGAATATTGGATCCATTGGGAATGGAGTCTCACATAACAGAGTACAAAATCTGATAGGTGATAAATTGGTGAAAATAAGAGAACATAAATCTCAAAAAACATAGAGGGAAAACACAATCTTTTTCAATATGAGATGAACAAAATGAGTTGGCCATAAAGATTATGAATCCAACATACAAAATGAACTTTTTAATCTAGGAATTTTAAAAGAATGAATCCAGACATGAAATGTTCATAAATGAAATTTGCTAACAACATTTGAATATATACATCATAACAAAAGGTCATAGTATAAATCTTTTAACTATTTCATAAACATATTCATTGATAGTGGAAGTTGTACCAAATTGTCCAAGATGCATATCAAAATTGCATGGAAAAGAATAGACATGGAATTAAAAGGAGCTTAACACATTAAACATGAAGAAAAATAGTGATCTATTATATTGAGAGATGAATCCAATGAGTGATTCCCTATGATTTAGAAATTTACAAATAAAATGGCCTCATGGGCTCATTCTCCAATAAAAGCACAATCTCTCTACCAAAATATGTATGGCCTATAAAGACTCTTATCCCCCTCATTATTGAATCTCTTCTCCTTCTTTTATAACCCTTTGAGAATTTGTTTGACTTCCTTGATATTTGGCTTCCAATCTCCTACATCCAAATCTTTAATATTTATGGCTTGTAAAGTCTCTCATCCCCGTCATTATTGAAGCTCTTCTCCTTCTTTTATAACCAATTGAGAATTTGTTTGACTTCCTTGATCTTTGTCTTCCAATCTCCTAAATCCAAATCTGTAGGCTTCAAATCCTCCATATCACCTATAATCCAAACAAAAAGTTAATTTTAGATCAGACATGATTTTGTGAAGATTTATAAAACTAAAACTAAAATAATGAAACCAAAATGTTAAAAGAGAAACTAAAATCTAACATAATAAAATAATACAATCGAACTAAATTAAACTAAAATCTAATCAAAATAAGACTAAACTATATTAAAATGAAATATTATTA
>SNQJ01S0091174.1:0-16785 GCA_010110895.2 Picea sitchensis | reverse complement strand
ACATCCAAATCTTTAATATTTATGGCTTGTAAAGTCTCTCATCCCCGTCATTATTGAAGCTCTTCTCCTTCTTTTATAACCAATTGAGAATTTGTTTGACTTCCTTGATCTTTGTCTTCCAATCTCCTAAATCCAAATCTGTAGGCTTCAAATCCTCCATATCACCTATAATCCAAACAAAAAGTTAATTTTAGATCAGACATGATTTTGTGAAGATTTATAAAACTAAAACTAAAATAATGAAACCAAAATGTTAAAAGAGAAACTAAAATCTAACATAATAAAATAATACAATCGAACTAAATTAAACTAAAATCTAATCAAAATAAGACTAAACTATATTAAAATGAAATATTATTATTGTAACTAAAAATAAAGATTAACCTAAAAATAAAAAATAGAATCTAAACCAAGACCTAATATAACTTAAAGTAAACTAAAAACTAGATTAAAGTAAAACGCAAAGTAAAAATTATACCAATAAAACTATATAAGAAAGTATACTAAATCAAACTAAACTAAATTAAACTAAAACTAAATTAAAGTGTAAAATACAACCAAAAACAATAATAGTAGATCTGCTCAACGATTTGATTACCATTGGTTCCTTGCTCATCTTGTTATTTTAGAGATCCCCTTTGACCTTTTCACTATGGTAGATTGATGCAGGACCATCATCGGCGAAGCACAAGCGGAGGACAACTAGGCGCACTAGCGCACATTTTGAAGAAATTTAAATTTTGACGAATGTGTATCACACAAATCTTTTGAAAAGAGTTGTAATTAAAGAACATATTTAAATGTTGTAGAGCTAGATGGTTCATGAAGACATCGGAGAATGTATTTTCTTTTTATATAGATGAGTGAAGCACGGATTTGATGTGTTCGATTTGATCTATTTGTCACAAATATTTATTGTATTAAATATTAGTAGTTGATAAATTTTAATTCGATAGGATAGATGTAGAGTAGTTGGGGGGTAGGACTCGAAGAGCCCTCTTGTATAAAGCTTTGTATTGTCTCCCAGTAAGGGTTGTTGTCTCTCTAATTGTGGATGAGCTTCTAAATCTATTGTATAGGCTTCCATTGTAGTGGACAGTTGAGAGCTACTGAGAAGAAGTGTATGAATGTATGTAATCTTTAGTTGAATGAATATAACAGAGGAGCATTGTCCCAAATGTATGGTGTTAATGCGTCTATATGAATGAATGAATGGTAGGCTATCTCTTTGTTTGTACTTATCTATTATTTATTGTTCTTGATGTTATGCATGCATTTACATGGCTAGATGTATGAATCTGTGAGATTGGAATAAGTTTCAATTGTTTATCTTCTATGAGCGAGTGCAAGTGTGCATAGTGTCCACAAGGAGTGTGTTTACGGAGTCTGTTTTGACTCATAAGCTCAAAAAAGATAATGTGAACCTTATGCTTTCAAAGGGTGCATAGTGTCCATAGGGTGTGCGTGACAAAGTCTATTTTGACTCAAAAATTTCTGAAGAGATAGTCTTAGGGATTTTATCTGCAAGGAGTGTGTGATTGAATATTTTGACTTAGAAGATCAAGAGGAGTGATTGAATGGTGATGCAGACCTGTAGCCCTCGGGCTGAGATCCTCTCACAGGATCATTTCAAATATTCCTTGAGCCGAAGCGGCTCTTTCGGATCCCTATCGGAACCTCAACATTCGATCCACAGGTCCTTACTTGAAAACCCCACCTGCACAAACATGCATCAGGCATGAGATTTCACCTCCATGTGGCCACCAAAAATGACCTTCCAAAATGCCTCCCAAATATGATCGTGAACGTTTGCCAAAAAAGGATTTTCGGGTTTCGCGATTTCGCGAACCCAGATGTCGAGAGTTCTAGCTCTTCGATCTCCTGAATATCGAAATGTCGAAATACCGAAATCTCGGTCTTTCTAACTGTGTCCTCCATGATCATAGTCCTTCTTTTAGAACTTCGGGGTTTCCAACGCCAAAATGCTTTGATACCTTGTCTTCAGGATTCTCGAAATGTCGAACCCTGGTATGCCAAAATATGAAATCTTGAGACCACACTCAACAATATGTCATTTTTCGTGAATTCGGGAGTTTCATCGTCAAGTTGCCCGACTCTTTTTCCTCGGGACTTCCGAAATCCCGAACCCCGGTATGCCGAAATCTGATCCTATCTCGTGACCCGACAATACTCCTCCTGTTCTTTTGGGAATTTGCATTTTGGAACTTCACGAATCTCGGTGCAACAATTCCTTGTCCTCTCATACTTCCGGTATCTGAAATACTGAAATCCTGAAACTCCGGTCCTCCTTCTCCTGAGCAAGATCAATGACTGTGAGCCTCCCTGATCCAACGACTCAGATCCTTTCGGGATCTCGTGGGTCAAGAATTATGAACTCTCACCCCTGCATCTTCCCGTAGTCGAAATACCAAAATGGCCTTTCAAGGATTTCCCCGAAATCTCAACTATATGCACTTTTTGGGACTTCAGGATTCACGATTTCGTGAATCCTCCGTGACTGAACTCTTGGTCCTCGATCCCCCAGTATCCAAAACCCGAATGTGTTTGGATCTCTTCCACGTGTCCTCCGAAGTGGACGGTCACGATGCTTTCGCTCTTTCGTGTACCGGGAGTTTGAAACTCCCGGTACCAAAATCTCTGCCTCCTCTACCTTCCGAACTCTGAATAGTCGAAATACCGAAGTTATGCTCCAAAGGAAAGTTGTGTTTCGCAACTTCGGGGTTTTCACTGAGAAGTGCCCCGGTCTCTTGTCATCGGGATTCCCGAAATGACGAAATGATCTAGCGACTCCTCTTCCTTGAATGTGTGAGGGTTAAACCTCATCTAGCTTCCCCTAGATCTGATGGCTATCAATCCGTGCACCCAGATATGATGGCAACTGTAGCTCCTTCCTAATCTTTCAGCTTCTTCATTTTCCTTAGAAGATTTTCCAAGTTCCAAAGGTCTCGGCCTTTGTTTCCTCTGTGACATCTGTATCTTTGGCTCTCGTCTGCGTTCTTAAAGACGATGTCCCTCCTGAGGTTTCGGGACTTGTGAAACCTTGAAAGGTTTTCTTGACTTCCTGCACTCCTTGCAGCTAATCCTCTGTGCGCAAAGGCACTCTTCCTCCTGAGCTTTCTTTCTCTGAAACATTGAAAGGTTTCTCGACTTCTACACTCCTTGTAGATTCTCTGCACACAAATGTGCTATCTCTTTTGAGCTTGTCCACTGTGAAACCTCTAAGGGTTCCTCGACTTATGTACCTCTCAGATATTGCTCTATGTGATAAGGCATTGTTCCTCCTAAATTTCTGAACTTGAGATAAGTTCACTTTGTGCACACTCCCTATGCGCGATGTGCCTTCAGACGACTTTCTGTCTGTCAACACTTTACTCAGGTGTTGGCCTGGTGCACTCCTTGCACAGGTCTTTATCCTCTTTGAGCTTCAACTACTCAGACCCCAATGGTATCTATCCCTTTCTCTCCTTGAAAGGATGGAAATGCCCTCTGGCAACTTCCTGATCAAGCATTCCTTGCCGAGCCTGCAGGGTATTCAGTAACCCCATGAAGGTCCTCTTTTGACACTTCTTCTGTGTGAACTCAAAAGAGTTCTTCTGTGCACTATTGTGCTCACTCAATGCCCTCTTGGCAGAGCTCTATAGAACGTTCAGCAGTTCTGTCTTCATTCTGAACTCAAGATAGAGTTCTCCTGTGCACTCTACGCACCTGCTCAATTCCCTCTTAGTAGAGCTTCCACAAAATCCCTTCGTGATTCTGTATTCTTTGTACCTTCCTCTACACAGTCTTACCTCCAAGGTGTTTAGCAACCTTAAGGTTTCTCCTTGAGTCAATGACTTCAGCTGGTGCACCCTCCTAGCACGTCCTTGCCCAAATTCCGTAGAATTCAGTTGTTCATCTATGCACTGGCTTTCAAAACCCGCAACATTTCATCACACCCTCTCTCAAAGAACCCCAAACCTGAAATCAAAGAACCCATAGATAGAAAAACCTATCTATCCCTGCAATTGCACATCTATAGCATATAAGGAACACACAAATACATTCATAAACACATAAAGACACACAGAAACTCATGCAGGAAAAACAACTCTGATTGTATTAATATGAATGCCTGTTTACAATGTGAGATTGAACTGCAATAGAGTCTCGACTCTCCTCTCCTCTCTATTCCACACTAGCATAATATCCAAGATCTTTTACATGAGGGAGATCTTTGAGCTCTTCCCTCCAAGCTACCTACCCTATTCAATTACATTAACTTTACATTGAATGGGTTGTCTAGTCCAGATCGGAGCTAGATCCAGCCTTACAACCATTAAAGGCCTTCTTTAACTACAGCCTGCTCAAAGGCATGGCTTTGGCTCTACCAACCTTACAAACATTTAATATAAATTTCAAATTCAAAATTTGAAATGAGAGGGTTGCGCCTCTCCTTCTTCATTGAATGTGCATTGTGCTGGCTGGCTAGCTTGGAGCGATGCTCCTGCATCATACTCCTCTACTGTGAAAAATTCATGAGATCCTACTCATGAGCTCCCCAGCACTGCTGTTGAAATCCTCATGGATCCCAAACAGTCCTTTGGAGTAGTTCATCTGCTCCATGGATCCATTTTTGTTGCTTCTTTCACTGCTCTATTGTTGTTGTTGTCTCCCTTCTGGTCAACTTCCCATCGCTGGTAGTCTCTACTGATATGATCATCAGCTGTCTGATATGCTCAATCACCTCGTCCAGCTATTGTCCTAGCTGGATTTGTCTTTGCAGTCTTCTCAGCTGCATTTCTTCTCTGCAAATGGGTACATCATCATGATCTTCCATGCCATCTTTTCCATCCCTCATGGCCTTAACTTGCCACTCTGTGGTAGATTCCAATTCTGCAATCTCATTACTGAGTTGTTGCTCAGCTTCTCCCTGTGACATCTCTGTTGTTGCCATATCTCTTTGTGTTGGCTCAAGTCCAACCTCTCGCAGCTGCTCCTTGGGTTGGTATTCTTCTTTGTCTGTTGTTGCATGCCTCGACATTGCAGTCTTCATCACCTGTTTAGTTCCTTGCTGAAATTTCTGAGCAATTCCTCGGAATGCTCATCTTCTACTATCATCGGCCTGATTGTCTGTTCATGGTATTCATCTACTGGCTCTGGGTTGTTCATCCAATCCTCCAGCATCTCCAACTTTGTCTCCCATGGAGTGATCAACTTATCTCCATGCTCTTCTCCTGCTATCAGCTTTAGTGCTGCAGATGTATCCTTTTCATCTTCCTGGCTGAAAATATTGAGAAATTCCTCGGAATGCTCATTTCCTTTTTCTTGGGTAAACATCAATGTTTTCTCCATCTCGTCCTTTTCCTTGACAATATCTGCTAGTTGTCTTTCTTTTTCTGCTACATCGACAACACAAACTCTCGCCTCAACTGGGCTACTTGGGAGGAATATTTGAATTCCTCCAATGATCAGAATGTTCTTCTGATCCTTTTCCTTTGTTAGTTGTCTGTGCTGATATGAGCTCATCTACTCTCCCTTGACCTCCTGGAAATATGGGATTTCTCTGCTGCCCCCTTGGCAGTCTATGAGATCCTCGGATCTCATCTTATTGCCCACCTGGCAATTTGAATTTCCAGTCCTTCCCTCTTGGTAGTCTATGAGACCCCTCAGTGATCTCACCTTATTTCTCTCTTGGCAACATGAAATTTCCCTGTTGTCCTCCTGGCAGTCTATGAGATCCCGCAGTGATCTCATCTCATTGCCCTACTGGAAATTGGAAACTTTTGTTCTGCCATCTTGGTAGTCTCTGCACACATGGAAGTCTCTGAGATCTTCCAATGATCTCAGTTCATCCTCAGCATCACAAAGATTCCTCCCAGTCTCTAGTTCACATACCTGAACCATCTCCTCCTCATTATTCCTGAGGCTTTTAGCATGCCTCAACCATCCTCTTATCATGCTCCACTGTCTTTTGGCCACCAATTCCCTGACTAGCCATTTTACCCTCGTCCTGATGGGCCATTCATACACCCATCACGACTTTGCCTGATGGTGACACAGACCTACATCCCTCGGGTCAAGATCCACTCACAGGATCGTTTGAAATATTCCCTGAGCTGAAGCGGCTCTTTCGGATCCCTATCGGAACCTCAACATTCGATCCATAAGTCCTTCCTTGAAAACCCCACCTGCACAAACATGCATCGGGCGTGATCTTTCACCTCCACGTGGCCACCAACAATGACCTTCCACACGGCCTCCTAGATATGACCACGACCCTTTGCCAAAAAAGGAATTTTGGGTTTCGTGATTTCGCGAACCCAGATGTCAAGAGTTATAGCTCTTCGATCTCCCAAATATCGAAATGCCGAAATACCAAAATCTCGATCCTTCTAACTATGTCCTCTGTGATCACAGTCCTTATTTCGGAACTTTGGGGTTTCCAATGCTGAAATGATCTGATACCTTGTCTTCAGGATTCCCGAAATGTCAAACCCCGATATGCCGAAATATGAAATCTTGAGACCGCAGCCCCACTCAACAATATGTCACGTTTCGCGACTTCAGGAGTTTTGTCGTCAAGTTGTCCGACTCTTTGTCCTCAGGACTTCCAAAATCCCAAACCCCGGTATGCCAAAATCTGATCCTGTCTCATGACCCGGCAATACCCCTGTTGTGCTTTCAAGAATTTGTGTTTCAGAACTTCGTGAATCCCGGCGCAACAATTCATTGTCCTCTCGTACTTCTGGTATCCGAAATATCAAAGTACCGAAATCCTGAAACTCCGGTCCTCCTTCTCCTAAGAAAGATCAATGACTTTGAGCCTCCCTGATCCAACGGCTCATATCCTTTCAGGATCTCATGGGTCAAGAGTTATGAACTCTCACCCCTGCATCTTCCCGTAGTCGAAATACCGAAATGGCCTTTCGGGGATTTCCCTGAAATCTCAAATGTATGCACTTTTTGGGACTTCGGGATTCATGATTTCATGAATCCTCTGCGATTGAAATCTTTGTCCTCGATCCCCCAGTATCCGAAACCCCGATGTGTTCGGATCTCTACCACATGTCCTCCGACGTAGACGGTCATGACGCTTTCGTTGTTTCGTGTACCGGAAGTTTGAAACTCTCAGTACTAAAATCTATGCCTCTACCTTCCGAAATTTGAATAGCTGAAATGACGAAGTTCTGCTCCAAAGGCAAGTTGCGTTTTGTGACTTCGGGGTTTTCACTGTGAAGTGCCTCGGTCTCTTGTCATCGGGATTCCTGAAATGTCGAACCCCGAAATGACGAAATGATCTAGCAGCTCCTCTTCCTTGAATGTGCGAGGGTTAAACCTCATGCAGCTTCCCTTGGATCCAATGGCTATCATTCCATGCACCCAGATATGACGGCAGCTATAGCTCCTTTCTGATCTTTCGGCTTCTTCATTTTCCTTGGAAGATTTTCTAAGTTCCAAAGGTCTCCTCCTTTGTTTCCTCTGCAAAATTTGTATCTTTGGCTCCCGTCTGCGTTCTTAAAGACATTGTCCTTCCTAATATTTTGGGACTTGTGAAACCTTGAAAGGTTTCCATAACTTCCTACACTCCTTGCAGTTGTTTCTCTGTGCGCAAAGGAACTCTTCCTCCTGAGCTTTCTTTCTCTGAAACCTTGAAAGGTTTCTCGACTTCTGCACTCCTTGCAGAGTCTCTGCACACAAATGTGTTATCTCTTCTAATCTTGTCAACTGTGAAACCTCTAAGGGTTCCTTGACTTATCTACCTCTTAGCTATTGCTCTGTGCGCTAAAGCATTGTTCCTCCTAAGCTTATGAACTTGAGATAAGTTCACTCTGTGCACACTCCCTATGTGTGACGAGCCTTCGAACGACTGTCTTTCTGTCAACACTTTACTCAGGTGTTGGCCTAGTGCACTCCTTGCACATGTCTTTATCCTCTTTGATCTTGAACTTCTCAGACCCCAATGGTCTCTATCCCTTTCTCTCCTTGAAAGGATGGAAATGCCCTCTGGCAACTTTCTGCTCAAGCACTTCTTGTCGAGCCTGCAGGGTATTCAGTAACCCTGTGAAGGTCCTCTTTTGACACTTCTTCTATCTGAACTCAAAAGAGTTCTTATGTGCACTATTTCACTCACTCAATGCCCTCCTAGTAGAGCTCTACAGAACGTTCAACAATTTTGTCTTCTTTTTGAACTCAAGATAGAGTTCTCCTGTGCACTCTACGCACCTGCTTAATGCCCTCTTAGCAGAGCTTCCACTAAATCCCTTCGTGATTCTATATTCTCTGTACCTTCCTCTGCACAATATTACCTGCAAGGTGTTCAACAACCTTGAGGTTTCTCCTTGAGTCAATGACTTCAGCTGGTTCACCCTCCTGGCACGTCCTTGCCCAAATTCCTCAAAATTTAAGAGTGCATCTATGCACTGGCTTTCAGAACCCACAATGTTCTACCACACCCTCTCGGCATGAAGCCTCAAAGAACCCCAAACCTGAAATCAAAGAACCCATAGATAGCATAACATATCTATTGTTTCCATTGCACATCTACAACATATAAGGAACACACACAGACATTCATAAACACATAAAGACACACAGAAACTCATGCAGGAAAAATTGCGATGATTGTAATAATATGAATACCTATTTACAATGTGAGCTCGGATTGCAATAGAGTCTTAGCTCTCCTCTCCTCTCTATTCCACACTAACATAAGATCCAAGATCTTCTACATGAGGGGGCTCTTTGAGCTCTTCCCTCCAAGCTACCTACCCTATTCAATTACATTAACTTTGCATTGAATGGGTTGTCTAGTCCAGATTGGAGCTAGATCTAGCCTTACAACCATTAAAGGCCTTCTTTAACTACAGCCTACTCAAAGGCACGACTTTGGCTCTACCAGCCTTACAAACATTTAATATAAATTTCAAATTCAAAATTTGAAATGAGAGGGTTGCGCCTCTCCTTCTTCATTGAATGTGCATTGTGCTAGTTGGCTGGCTTGGAGCGATGCTCCTGCATCATACTCCTTTGTTGTGAAAAATTCATGAGCTCCCCAGCACCGCTGTTGAAATCCTCCTAGATCCCAAATAGTCCTCACGAGATGTTCATATGATCCACGGCTCTATTGCTATTGCTTCTTCCGCTTCTCTATTGTTGTTTTTTTCTCCCTTCTGATCAGCTTCCCATCACTAGCAGTCTCTGCTGATTTGATCATCAGTTGTCTGATCTGCTCAATCACCTCATCCAACTGCTATCCTGGCTGGATCTGTCTTTGCAATCTACTCAGCTGCATTTCTTCTTTGCAAATGGGTAGATCATCATGATCTTCCATGCCATCTTCTCCATCCCTCATGGCCTTAACTTTCCACTCTGTGGTAGATTCCAATTCTGCAATCTCAATAATGAGTTCCTGCTCATCTTCTCCCTATGACATCATTGTTGCTGCCATATCTCTTTGTGTTGGCTCAAGTCCAACCTCTCCCAGCTGCTCCTTGGGCTGGTATTATTCTTTGTCTACTACTGCATGCCTCGACATTGCAGTCTTCATCACCTGTTCAACTCCTTGGATGAAATTTTAGAGAAATTCCTCGAAATGCTCATCTTCTACTATCATTGTCCTGACTGTTTGTTCATGGCAGTCATCTACTAGATTTGGGTTGTTCAGCCAATCCTCCATCATCTCCAACTCTGTCTCCCATGTAGTGATCAACTTATCTCCATGCTCTTCTCCCGCTATCAGCTTCAGTGCTGTAACTGTCTCCTTTTCAGCTTCCTGGCTGAAAATGTTGAGCCATTCCTCGGAATGCTCATTTCCTTTATCTTGGATAAACATTAGTTTCTTATCCATCTCTTCCTCTTCCTTGACAGTCTCTGCTAGCTGTCTTTTTGTTGCTGCTACATCGACAACACAAACTCTCGCCTCAATGAGGCTACCCGGCAGGAATATTTGAATTCCTCCAATGATCAGAATGTCCTTCTCATCCTTCTCCTCTATCAGTTGTCCTTGCTAATATGAGCTCATATTCTCTCCCTTTCCCTCCTGGCAATATGGGATTTCTCCGCTACCCCCTTGGTAGTCTATGAGATCCTCGGATCTCATCCTATTTCCCACCTGGCAATTTGAATTTCCAGTCCTGCCCTCTTGGCAGTCTATGAGACCCCGCAGTGATCTCACCTTATTGCCCTTTTGGCAACATGAAATTTCCCTGTTTTCCTCTTGACAGTCTATGAGATCCCACAATGATCTCATCTCATTTCCCTCCTGGCAATTGGAAATTTCTATTCTGCCATCTTGGCAGTCTCTGCACACATGGCAGTCTCTGAGATCTTCCAATGATCTCAGTTCATCCTCATCATCACTGAGATTCCTCCCAGTCTTTGGTTCACATACCTGAACCATATCCTCCTCATTATTCAACATGCCTCAGCCATCCTCTTATCAGCCTCTGTTGTCTTTTGGCCACCAATTCCCTGACTGGCCATTTTACCTTCGTCCTGATGGGCCATTCATACACCCATCGTGACTTTGCCTCCTACTACATCCACAATGTGAGATCCTCCATCCTTGCTCTGATATCAAAGAGTTCCTTATCCATCACCTCTTTGCTCTGTTGCTGATGGATCTTCTTTCCATCACGTCTATGAACTTCAGTAGCCATTTTCCTACCTTTTGTCTGCCCTCCTGGAAAACCTGCTACTGTCACTCTGCAACTGAGAGATTTCAGCCTTCCCCTACAGTCCCCCCCACTATCTCATTGATTGTTTCCTACCTGCAAACAATCACCACAGAGTTCTAATACTCTATCTTCTCTTGTCTATCTCTGCAAGCTGCCTCTGATACCAAAATGATGTGTATCAGAGTACTCTTTCTCCTCTTGCTTCCTCTGCCTGCAATATACAAATAGAGTCAAGCTATGATACCACAAATGGTGATGCAAACCTGCAGCCCTCGAGCCGAGATCTTCTCACAGGATCATTTCAAATCTTCCCTGAGTCGAAGAAGCCCTTTCGAATCCCTATCAGAACCTCAACATTCAATCCACAGGTCCTTCCTTGAAAACACCACCTGCACAAACATGCATCAGGCATGAGATTTCACCTCCACATGGCCACCAACAATGACCTTCCACATGGCCTCCTAGATATGATTGCGACCCTTTGCCGAAAAAGGATTTTCGGGTTTCGCGATTTCGCCAACCCGGATGTCGAGAGTTCTAGCTCTTTGATCTCCCGAATACCGAAATGCCAAAATACCAAAATCCTGGTCTTTCTAACTGTGTCCTCCATGATCACACACTAGTACATTTGGATCAAATTCTCACAGTGCGTTCGACGCAATTGCCACTTTATATTGTCAGGAGAACGACAAAAAACGGACCCCCTCAAACATTGCTTCACATGACGTCTCTTTTTCGATGACATAGATTTCTTCATTATTGCGACGTCTTGGATGTGGCAAGAGAGACGTCTTGGACGTGGCAAGAGTGACGTCTTGGACGTGGCAAGAGAGATGTCTTGGACATGGCAAGAGAAACGTCTTGGATGTGGAAAGAGCGACGTCTTGGATGTGGCAAGAGATACGTCTTGGACGTGGCAGGAGAGACGTTGTGAATGTCGCAAGAGAGACGTCTTGGGCGTGGCAAGAGAGACATCTTGGATGTGGCAAGAGAGACAGCTGGGAGGTGGCAAGAGCGACATCTTGGAGGTGGCAAGAGTGACGTTAAGACATATCAGCTCCGACATGGTTGTTATGGGAGTGACACTCTTGGAGGTGGCAAGACCGACGTCTTGAAGGTGGAAAGAGCAACGTTAAGAGGTATCAGCTCCGACGTGGTTGCTATGGGAGCGACACTCTAAGACGTCGCAATAGCAACTGTGTTGTAGGTATTTAAAAAAAACATACAATATCAATACTGAGAGGGACAGGTACATTAACCTTTGCTAAGATACTATCCATATCAATATTTAAATCTATATCATTAGTCTTGGAGCTGGCAAGAGCGACGTTAATAGGCATCAACTCCGACATGGTTTCTATGGGAGAAACACTCCAAGACGTCGCAATAGCGACTGTGTTGTAGGTATTTAAAAAAAAAATACAATATCAATACTGAGAGGGATAGGTACATTAACCTTTGCTAAGATACTATCCATATCAATATTTAAATATATATCATCAGTCTTGGAGCTGGCAAGAGCGACGTTAAGAGGTATCAACGCTGACATGGTTTCTATGGGAGTGACACTCCAAGACATCGCAATAGCGACTATGTTGTAGGTATTTAAAAAAAAATACAATATCAGTACTGAGAGGGACATGTACATTAGCCTTTTCTAATATACTAGACATATCAATATTTAGATATATATCATCAGTCTTGGACCTACAAAGAGCAACGTTAAGAGGTATCGACTCCAATGTGGTTGTTATGGGAGCGACACTCCAAGATGTCGCAATAGAGATTGTGTTGTAGGTATTTAAAAAAAAATACAATATCAATACTGAGAGGGACAGTTACATTAACCTTTGTTAAGATACTAGCCATATCAATATTTAAATCTATATCATCGGTCTTAGGCAAGGTTGGTTGAGGAGGAGGACTAACTTCCAATGGTAAAGGGGGTCTTGTCTAATGAGGTTTAGGATCATTAGGATATGTCTCGAGTGTGTTATCACATGAACTAACGATTTTTGAGCTAAAGTCCGAAAGCTCAAGTGAAATCATGCACAACTTAGAGGGAAGGCCCCTGTCACCTCACCAACCCAAATCACTTCAATATAGATTTCCTCCGACTGAAGGGGGTTTCCCTCAATTAAGATTACGAGGAATTAGGGAAAGGAATATCAATGTGGAGAGTGAATTCCAAGAAAAATGTGTTTGGGTAGCTTTAGACTATTGAAGAAAGTACTTGGAGGTCTCAAGATCAATGTCTTTTCATTGGGAATATGAAGTTAATGCAGCGCTTCAATGGATACCGAGGGAAAAATAAGACTTGAAATTCTATCATAGGATTATCACCTCATAAGCCTAGGTCAACCTCCTATGAGAGAAAACCCTAGAGTTTATCCCCTCATAAACACTAGGTGTCGTCCTATCCCTTCAAGAGCTACTAGCATGAGATCAAGAAAATTATGTTTTAAACCCTAGGGGGATAGCCACTTCTAACCCCTAGAACTAAACCCTAGCCAAGAAAATCCTTAAGGGGATAGCCACTCCTAACCATTAAGGAAAACCTTGAATGCTTCAATGAGTTAAGATGGATAAAACAAGGGAAGGGGATGATCACTCTCAATCCTTCCTTAGGGTTTCAAGATTGTTTAAGGATATACTAGTTGCAAGGGTTGATCTTGGGCTGGTAAATATGGCAGAATAGAATGAAGTAATCATAGCTGAATAAAGCGAATTTTTTTCTTATGTCCATCAAATTCTTTGGGATGCACTAAAGGAAGGACATAAAACAAATTCAAGTGATCTCCAAGTCTTCTATCTTCTTCATTTTGTGGCTAGATATGGTGACATCTTAGTTCCTCAAAAACTTCTACAACAACATGTATTCTCAAAAGGCTATATGCAATTGTTAATCCCTAGACAAAGTTGGGAATATAGTTCTATATTTAATTGATCTCATCTTGAACTTGGATATTAGTTTCTTGTGTAAAATATTGTTCTCAAGAAGACTATAAGTATTGTTATACAAAGAACTAACTTCATTTTGAAGTATTTCGTTAGTATCATGTAATGAATCAATGGCATTAGGAAGATTGGATTTAGTGTCCTACAATGAAGTAATTTCATTGGGTATTTCATTGTTATACTTCTATAAAGATGTGGCTTTCTCATTAAACTAAGTAATAATATCCCACGATATAGTTTTTCCATTATGTAGCTTGGTATTAGTCTCTTGCAAGGACAAGTCTATAGGTTGGGAACATGAAGTGCAAAGGCCCCCTTAACCTTCAAAAACAATGACCACCTTAAAAAAATCCCCAAGTCCAAAAAATTAAAAAAAAAGGCATATATTCCAAGACCATGGGCAGTGTCTGATCTAGTAACCATGTATACATCTTCAAGTCAGATAACTTCATCTTTGGAGACAAGGTAAATTGGAATAATTGGGACAAATTGGACAAATTTGAGTAATTGGATTGCCTTAGTCTGTGGTTTTAAGACCTTTCCCTAATAAGTTGTAGTAATATCTTGAGTTTAGTTCAGTCTTAGCTCTTTCTATTTCTCTATGGGCTTAACACATGTAATGTACACTAATAGAATATGTTTTCTTAGTGTGGAAATGTTTCTAATGGTATATATTCTCAATAATATCTTGGTGAAATAAAGGAGGTGTTTGATATCATGTACAAGTAATACTGGATTTATCCATTGATGAAGAAATGAGTGGAATTTATGAATCCACTATGACTTATGACCTATAGATCACTTACTTGGTGATTCCTATTACTCTAAATCCCATTGCATGTCGAGCTCTGATTGGTGATTCTTAGATATGACACTGATTAGCACCATTGAGACATATACATCCTGTTGTGATCCTTTCTTCATATTGCATATTCAACAATTTACCACAACCTGGTACTGATCAAATCTGATGTAGATAGTAGTACTTTTCCATTGAGATTATTCCCATTTCCCCTTTTCCACTATTAAGAGATAGAAATATAGAGAGAATTATATATGATATTATTACATTCCATATTTCACTAATTAATGGCTTGACATCATAGTTTTTCTANATGTACAAGTAATACTGGATTTATCCATTGATGAAGAAATGAGTGGAATTTATGAATCCACTATGACTTATGACCTATAGATCACTTACTTGGTGATTCCTATTACTCTAAATCCCATTGCATGTCGAGCTCTGATTGGTGATTCTTAGATATGACACTGATTAGCACCATTGAGACATATACATCCTGTTGTGATCCTTTCTTCATATTGCATATTCAACAATTTACCACAACCTGGTACTGATCAAATCTGATGTAGATAGTAGTACTTTTCCATTGAGATTATTCCCATTTCCCCTTTTCCACTATTAAGAGATAGAAATATAGAGAGAATTATATATGATATTATTACATTCCATATTTCACTAATTAATGGCTTGACATCATAGTTTTTCTATCCATTCAAAGGCTTAAGGAAAGGGTTCCTAATGTCACCCCTTTTGTTCTTGATTACTACAGATTCCAGAAGGATTGAGAAGATTAATTTCAGAGGCCAAAATAACAAGATCTTTGGGAGGTATAAATATAGGCATTTCATTTCGCTTGACTCAATATACCTTTTTTTGATGATGTATTTCTCTCCTGTGATGGGTCCAGAAGAGATGTACTAAACCTTAAAGGGATTTGGATCTGTATAGTGCGATTACAGGTATGGAAGTTAATATGTTAAATCTTCAATTGTGCCTAATGTGGTAGAGGAGTAGAAAACAACATTTTTTCTACAAATATTCAATTGTTCCTAATGGGGTAGAGGAGGAGAAAACAAGAGTTGTTCTACAAATAAAAAAAAATTCAAACAGTGGCCTTCTAAGAAGGCTTCAAGTACCTGGGTTTTCAGCTAAAACCAACTAAACACAGGAAAGGAGACTAATGATGGTTGATTGATAAGATTGAGTCTAGAACCAAGAAGTGGTGTAACAAATGGCTCACTTTGGGAGGTAGAGTTACATTGGTTAAGTTTGTCTTAGAGGCAATACATGTTTATTTGAAATCAATAGGTTTTATCCCAAAATGGGGGCTGGAGGTTATCAAGAAGAAATGTTTTAAATTTGTGGACAAGAAAGAGGGAAACTAATGGGATACTTTTAGTTAATTGGTAGGAATTAGCCAAGAATAAGGAGGTAGAAATCAAGGTAGCTATTCAACTGAAGTTTGACACGATTTCCAAGGCACTTTGCTGAAATAAATCCATACAAGTATCATACAATAGAGACTGGGCACAATTTTTGAGGCATAGTTTGTTGTTGTGTTGATAGTACAGTGTCGTACATGTCGTACAACAATTTGGTATGTTTTTCAAGGAAGACTTGGCACATAAATCAATGTGGACTGTTGGCACATTTTTCTAGATAAGTACTAAGTGTTTTATGCTAAAAATATTATTGTTGTGAACTCAGAATTTTCCTATGAGATCAATAAGAAGAAAACACATAAATCTATGTGGACTGTTGACACATTTTTCTAGATAAGTACTAAGTTTTATGCTAAAAATATTGTTGTTGTAAATTCAAAATTTTCCTATAAGCTCAATAAGAAAAAAAATCTCCTTGACCGGTTTTCCTCTTGTGGGTTTTTCCAAGGGCATTGCCCAGAAAATCTGTGTTAAATGTGATTGAATGTTGTCCATTGTTCATTTATTTTTCCACTGCTAAGTTTATAATCTTAGTCATTTGTATTTTTTCTCATAAAACATAGTCTATTGAAGTTTTATTGGAGGTTGAAATCTAATTTGTGGCTGTGATTGCCTAGTTTTAGGTGAAATTTCTACAGTTGAATCAAGTATGATTTTAGAGGTCGAGACTACAAATAAGGATACCTTTACATAATTAATCAAAATGTCACCATTGAAAAATATTCTCATTATTAAGATCAAAAAGCAGGTAACAAAGATAGCTTATCATTGTTCTAATCATAAGAGTCATCAAATTAATCATTCAATTTCCAATGTGAAGATTACTATAAACAAAAATAATGGTATCCTTACATTCCAAAGATCAAATTTCCAATGTCACTTGGAATTGCAATTTATAAAAAGA
>SNQJ01S0091172.1:43685-59001 GCA_010110895.2 Picea sitchensis | reverse complement strand
ACTACACAATCTAAACAAACATGTGCATTAATGAGTCCTTGACTAGTCTTTTTGGCATTTATGAAGGGTTACACATAAATCAAATGATTTTATATATGTCATGCATAGAAAGAGGGGAATAATGTGTGTGCCCTAGAAAATAAAATTGAGCTGAAATTGTTAAGTGATTTACAATTATGTAGAGGATAAATAATAAAATTTATTTCTATAATAAATTATTGTAATATGTCATTTTTTAGGTCACTATATTTTCAAGTGACCACTATTTGAGTGTGGATTGTCATTGGATTTAAATGGAGATAATTCAAGGGGTATTCCATATTGTTGGTTGAGTTAGAATATGGATATCCACAACATTGATGCAAATAATTCAGAAGGAATGATGTAGAGATGCATGGTTGATTAACAAACATAGCACTTAGCAATATTTTCCACCATAAGTTATTCCTTAATGCGTAATGCAAGTATTTATAATCACTTTAGAAACAAATCAATGGATTAATACACACAAAATTCATACACTTTGAAATTCATATATTCATCAACATAAAATGTAGAAACAATGAGATTCATAAAAAAACGTGCCATGAAATGTGTGTGTGAGTATGTGTGTGTGTGTGTGTGTATATATACTCAACATCGTCTAAATTGTACATTTTTTACAAAATGGAAACTCATGCCTAGTATACAAAGTGACAACAAGTTCCCTAACATAAAAAAACATTTATATTGTGGCCTAGATACAAAATGACAATAGTTGGTCAATCATTGACCATTGCCACCCTCGCCACCCTCAGGAGCATCCTGGAAATCTATATTTCTTCTCTTTCTTGAGGATGCACCTTGAGAGGTTCTAGGTCTAGGCATGCTTCGATGCTCTAGAGATTGTACAAATAATAAACAATGTTATAAGTTTTTTTCATCAATGAATTAATAGACATACAAATTGATACTTTGTAATTTAACCTAAGACAACTCACTGCATATGAAATTGTCAATCGTGAGGGTGTTACCCTCCTCCATGACCCCAATCTCTTTGCAATGCCACCCTGCATTAGTTACAAGGATCAACTCAAGAAAATTAAACAAATATGCGTAAAAACAAATTCATGAAACATAAAAAATTATCATCAATGCATTATCTCATCGTGAATATCTCAAGCATCGATGGAGATTCACTGGAAGATGGATCACTAGGTTGTACAACCTACTCTGAGACAACCTTTATTGTGGAGGTCTCTGTCGATGGAGCCAAAGGTGGTGGTGGGGGTGGGTGGCAGACAGGTGGGATGTGATGGACCCTCACAGGATGTACAAGTGATTGCAACACCCTAGGCCTAGAGAAAGGTAGCCCAGAAGAAACGCCCAGGTGCCCAGGGGGTGCAATACTACTATACCTAGAAAATATATCGACGGACTAGATACATATGAATAAAATTAGATTATTAGTACCAAATAGTAAAATTCAAAAACATAAACACAAACAATTTTAGAATTATACAATATTTAACTTTACACATGATACCTGTGACACTGGTGACTTGTTCATCCCATATGGACAATCCCCGACATCGCCTGGTGCCAAATCCTGTAGAAACACGAGAACATATAAATATTTTGAGGATGTCATAAAATAAAGAAATGACTCTGTTGAATCTATCAAATATGATACATACCAGTGTGTACGATGCACCCAATGAACATGTTTCCTCCACTGTTGCATCAATGGTGGAGCTAGGCACTAATGCATTCATAGGTGTAGAGGGTCTGTTGCTGGGACGCAACAACTGCAAAACAACATACAATCAAATATCTATATAAATACACAAAATACAAAATAAACATATAACAATGAAGAACATAGAGAGGCTTAAGATACTAACCTCCTCCATGAAGCTATGTTGTCCATTGTAGGCCCATATCATGTCTTCTCACAGCTTGAGCATCTGTGAGGTTCACATGGACTATTGTTATGTCCATGTTCCCTCTCCTCGCTATACTCTCCTATGCATGTTGACGCTCCAACCCCTCTATCAATCTCACTGGCAGGAACCTCCTGCCAAGATAGTGCAATAAAGATATTGTGTTGAACTATGATACGATTCAATGATGAGATGTCTTGTTGTACATGTTGCAAGTTCTCTACAACATGAGGATGTTGGGTAGGGGGGTCAGGCCTTTGCCTGGGGGATAGGGACCTAACACGGGGTCGCGTCTGGCATGGTCTCGGTCTTGTGTGGACCCTCGACCAACCCCATGGAAGTCACCAATGTCAAAGTAGTTGTCATGCTTACCCTTAATATACTCAGTCCATAATTTCCAAGGAGGTATATCAAAAACCATATACCACCTATCCATCCAGTTTTGACTAATCTGGGGATGGATGCCCCAACCAATGGAGATGTGTTCCCTGGTCAATGGTAGTTCTTGTCCATTTCTAGGATCCCTAAAAATAGACAATATTTGTTGTTTTGAAATGTCGATTTCTTTGACTTGGTTTTTATCCAAACCAGTGCTATAGTACTCATACATCCGTGCCCTATAATCAGAAATAGAAGTCAATTTCCCTGGGGCACTTGCAATGGACTACACAATGATGTCCAAAAAAGTGGCCAAGGAGACTCTGCTAGGCTCTCTAGTCTCTCTTAAATATTCCTCAAGGGTTCATATATAACCAACCCCTCATCAATTTCAGTGTTTACATTGTGTGGTGGTGGTGGGTTGGGGTTTTGATCTTCTTTGTTTTCTTCAGAGTTGTTTAAATTGTCTTGGGGTTCCATTGTATTATATATTCTGCAATTTAAATGCCACTACATGTAAATTAGGTTCATTTTTTATTTAAAATACAAAATTACATTTTTTTTTAATTAAATTTAAATTATTGAGAACAAAATACTAAATTGGATTAAAATTAAGAAAAATGTAGCATACCTATGGCAAGATCCTCCCTTTGTTCCTCCTCTCTAGCTCCACTATATTTTCTCAATGAGAGAAACATGAGAGCTCGAACCCTTTACCACAAACTTCTTGCAGTCACCCATCTGCATTTGTTTATTATTATTTAATGAATAGTTGTATTCCTTTAAACCCTAACGAATAGACTTTAGTGTGGTTCCATAAAACCCTAACAAATAACTATAGCCTTCGTACTTTAGTTTATCATTATTATTGATGCTTTTGTTCAATTTGTAGCTCTCCCTAAATTTATTGAGTAGCTCTAGCTAAATTTAAACCTCAATACTATTAACAAACATGAAAAAACCTAATTAATAGACAAACCCTAACAAATAGACTATAGACTAGTTGCATGAATAACCCTAAGAATAACTATAGAAGCTATTAGTAATTCATGGTTAGTTGTGTTTGTTTATTATCATGCATGTGTTTAAAGAGTAGCTCAACCAAGCCAAGTCGCTAATTGAGAGGGATTCACTATGCCGGGAAGGTGGACGTCGCCCACTTGGAGAAAATCCACGAGCCCATAAGAGAGTCTCTCTTTCTCTCTTCCACTTTCATCTCCGTCCTGATTGAGAGAGCCGGATCGTTACTTTCATGCCAATTGGGTTTTGAATCCCGCGGCGACCATGGTCTTCCCAGCAATGTCCCACGAGTGAGATACTCATTACACATAAAGCAGGCCAACCGCCAATTCACCACCTTCCTCAACAAGGGACCATCTATTTTTAAATGCAAACTTGTCTTTTTGAATAAATATTATTAAAATGACTACGTTCATGTTGTAATGTCTTTTCTTAAATCTCTTTTTTTTTTTTAAAAGAAATTAATTTAATTGTAAGTAAAGTTGTTCGTGTTTTGGACTTCACATTCATTTGTAAAGTTAAGTTCATGGGAAGAAAATTCAGTAAATCCAGAAAATTTCTATGATCTCTAATCTTAAATTAAAATAAAAAGCCAGATACCTTTCCCATCTTAATATTAGTTGGTGGCTGACTTAAAAAACATGTGAGAACTATATCCAAAGTTTGAAGAATCCACTAAAAATAATTACATTTAAATAAAAAATACTTGAAATTTAATTTTTAAAGTTGTAAAGTATTTTAAGTTAAGTTCTTTTGAGGAACTTGTAAACCTATAAGACGAAAAATAGTTATATTAAAAAAATATTTTTTTGAGTTTCGATAGAGAAAACATTGTTTTGTAACAAAATTGAAGAGTTATCTTGTTTGATTGAATTGTTATTTCAAATGGACTCACACTTTGAATTTCTTTTCCATTTTGCACCGATTTAATATTGATTATTCCCAATGTGTTAACGAAATGTAATTTCCAGACAGATATTTAGATTACTTTGCAACTAACAATCAAAACTTGAACCAACTTTTAAGTGTAAACACCTAAGATTATGAAATACATAAATAAATTGTGAATGCCAATAATACGATAAATCATAACAGGTTGACCGGACTTCAAATTCCAGGTTGCAAATGGTTCCCTCCCAGAGGATTTATGGTTCCCTAAATAAAGTTGGATTCCACAACATTTATAGTCCTTGAGTGCAAGAGGATTTATTTCCCTTTTCTTCTCAAAATGCACTAGCCTCTCACTAATTGTGGAGTCATCACTAAGGTAGGAGGTCATCATCAAAAGCAATATAATATTAAAAGCAATATAATATTAAGATGAGAACATTCATTGAATCACTTTGGCATTCTCATTCACTTACTTAGAGGTTATGCTAATACATGTGTGAATGTTTAACTCTTTTGCTGATAACTAGTAAAACTTTTACTAGAAAAGAATATGTTTTATCTTTATTATTCTTTATAAAATTAAAAATAAATATTTTATAAACTTTATTTATTATATTATATTTTTTTATTTAATAAAAAATCAAAATTAAAAATATTTTTTTTATCTATGTTATATTAGTTTCTCAAATGTGGGGATGTTGGGAACTGAGTATGAGTGTTCAGAATGAGTAGAAGTTTCTCTTAAATTGACACGAAACTTGAATTTGGGAGTGACAATATTATATATTAAAAAAATATAAAAAATATTTTAGATTACAATGTATAGAGATATTGATACATTTTAAATCTTATTTCAATAAAATTGAAGTTGAATGGAGGACGATGTTTCTCCTACTATAACAACTATAATATCAAAATTACTAATTTAAATAGTGCTAATAATTATATGAATATATTTAACACAATAATGAAACTTTAATATCCATAAATATTCCATTAGAAAATGAGAAACAAAATTGAAAATACATATATAAAATTTTAATATCTTTTTAAAATTAAACTTTACATATATAAACTTTAAACATCTTTGTAAATTTGAAGCATTATACTTTTTTTATTGAAAAAAACAAAATAATACCACTCTTCTAATATGAAAATACAATAAAAGTCAATGATATGATTAGTTGGTGGAGCAAATGCTTGTAGTGGATAGGGTATTGATTTATTTGACTTTCATGTTTAGATTGGGCTTGAAGGAAAACATAAATGCATTAAAAGTTTTTCATATCTACAACTATAAAGTGAGTATTATTAAAAAAATTTACTTTACTAATTTTTGAAATAATATTTACCTGTATTTTAGTCTTAGTTTTATAGTGATATTTTGAGGACAATGTAATGGAAATATTTGTAAGAAATTATGTATTTGTAAAAAAAGAATAAATATATTTACATTTTAATTTAATATAATTCTAATTTAAAGCTCTTCTTTTAGGACATTGGTTCCCAAGCTGCTCCCATTTCTTTGATGTTGAAGCTCCCAAAAAACTCCCAAGTTTCCAAAAGAGTTCTCAACCAATTGAGGATGTTCCCAACTAGTTCCCAAACTCCTAGAACTTCGGGAACTTGGAAACTAGATGTTGAAAATGCCGAAAACAATTCTCATACAACTATGTATTTTATAAACCTTATTTATTATATTATATTTTCTTTATTTAATAAAAAATCATCACTTATTATTTTATGAAGTTTGAAATATCGGAATCAACTTGTTATCTTTTCTATAACTTTACATGCAAATCCAAACCTATATTAACCATTTACCCAAAGTTTATCACTTGAAAATATATAAAAACTTTATCTCCACCAATAAAAGCATTTTTCAAATCCAAGCATATACTAACCATTTACCCAAAATTTCTCACTTGAAAATATATAAAAATCTCCACCAATAAAAGCATTTTTCAAATCCAAGCATATACTAACCATTTACCCAAAGTTTCTCACTTGAAAATATATAAAAACTTTGTCTCCACCAATAAAAACATTTTTCATCTAATGTGGCCTCATATTGAGGCGACTTTGATTTCACTTGCCACCTCCTATGTTTCACCTTAGAAAACATAGGAATTGTGACAATTATTAATTCTTGGCATTGTTAGGGTGGGCAATGTTAAATGTCAACTTCACATTAAAGGTCTCCCTAGGCTAACAAAGAAAACATGTAAAACATTAGGTTAACAAAGAAAACAATATGTAAAACATTGTAAAATATAACTTCAACATTTGTATTTCAACATTTGTATTTGTGACATATATTTAATACTCGGTGTTAAGAATATTAGTGAAGGATATACATTGTTGTTGTTGCTTCATGATAGTTGTGTTTGTTTAAAATTTACCACACATATCTACAAAAGAAAGAGGGAAACTGTAATATTTCAGATATTAAAAGTATGGAGAACATAAATAAATAGCTAGAAATGGAAGATGAACAACAATATAACCAGAACAACACCACAATAATACCAAAATGATACCAGAATAATACCAGAAAGAACACTTTGATTACTGAGAGCAATGTTCAATTGCCTCTTCAAGGGGGCAACCTCCAACAGAGAAAAGCTCCATTATAATAATATCCAAGACAAAAGTTCTCATACCCTCGACTCCTATTTATACTAAATATGTCTATCAAAAGAACCATCTAGAGGAAGATCTTTCTAGAAGTGAAATCTTATATTAGGTCTTCTTACATTGGACTTATTCTTCCTTATTTCTAGGCCTTATTAATATTGACCTTTATTACATGGAAATATATTATTCTACCTATGTGAGGGGTTAGGTCCCTAACATGTCCTCCCCCTTAAAACAACCTTGTCCTCAAGGCTTGATATGGGGAAATTATTGCAGAATGGTAGTGGGTTCCCAAGTGACATCTGCTAGAGTTGTATCTTTCCACTGGACTAACACTTCCTTGATGGTTCGTTGACACAAACGATGCTCACGTTGGTCCAAAACTGCTTGTGGTTGTAGCCAAATGAAGCCTCTTCATCCAACTCAGGAAGGTTGGTTTGAGTTTGGCACTTAGTTCCAATCACCTTCTTTAAGTCGGAAACATGAAAAATGGGATGGAGCTTAGAATGACTGGGCAAAGCTAACTAATAGCCCACCTCTCCCACACGCTTGAGAACAGTATAAGGACCATAAAATTTTGGTGCCAGTTTCTGACAATGGTCAGCCTTGAGAGAATTTTGCTTGTAGGGTTGCAATCAAAGAAACACTTGATCTCCTTCTACAAATTGATGTTCAGAGAGACCTTGATCTTCTTGTTGCTTCATGTGATTCTGGGCCATGACCAAATTCTCTTTGAGGGTACGAAGAATATCCTCTTGAATTGTAAGTGTTTGGTCAACTGCACGGACCTTCGAGACACTTGGAAAATATGAGAGAACTGAAGGTGGATTTTGTCCATATACCACTTCAAAAGGAGTCATGTGGGTAGTTGTATGGTACGAAGTGTTGTACCACCATTCAGCTAGTGGTAACCATTAATCCCATTGATTTTGCCTTTCCGATGCAAAACACCTCAAATATGTTTCCAAACACTTGTTGACAATTTCAGTTGGACCATCAGTCTGGGGATGATAAGTTGTGCTGAGATGCAATTGGGTGCCTTGTAGCTTGAGAAGTTCTTGCCAAAAATTGTTGGTGAAAGTTGGGTTGCAATCAAAGACAATAGAATGTGGTATGCCATGAAACTTGAAGACCTGATCCATGAAAAGTTGAGCGACAATGGATGTTGTAAATGGGTGTTGAAGAGAACAAAAATGAGCATACTTGTAAAGATGATAAACTACCACCATGATGACTAATTTATTTCCCGATTTAGTTAAGCCTACAATAAAATACCTAGAGATATCCTGCCAAATAGGAGGTGGAATTGAAAGCGATTGTAGTGTGCCAAGATATTTGACTGTTTCTCCCTTGTTTTGTTCAAACACATCACATTCAGCCACAAAATTACGAACATCCTCTTTCTTACCATTTGTTGGCCCTCGACCAAGTTTTGGAGAACCTTGGTTGTGTTTGACCATTTTTGGGACTTCGACAGGTTGGGCGAAGACGGAGCACCCAGGCGAAGCGGAGATCGCAGGATCTTGCCCCCTTTTGCGGGATTTTTGGGTTTAGGGTTTATGTAACGGGTATGGGATGTCAGACCATGGGTTTACCCATGCTTAGGCCTCTTTTGTAATATATAAATAGGGAGTTAAGAAATGTAAGAAGTAGCAGTGGATGTGTGTGGCTTAGTGCGAGTATTTGTAATCGTCTTTGTGCATACTGTGTGTTAAGACTTGCAGAGCTAAGTGCAAGTGATTATAAAAGGCTTTGTGCATAGACTGTGTAGAGGCTTGGTGCTTGGATCTAATTTGGGGAAGGAGGATCTGGCGAGGTGCGTGCATATCTCTTGTCCTATGCGGAGTTAGCTTCATGGCTCTGTGCATGTAAGAATATTGGAAGAAACTAATAAATAAGAAGAAGAAGAGTTGGTGGGCGTAGCCCCATGCTGGGGGTGAACCACGTATATCATGTGTTATGGTTGCTTTGTGCGATGTGGTTAACATGTTATTGATGTGATCTATGCTTAGTGTTGTAATCTTTATGTATGTTAGATGCATCTAATGTAGTAGCTTAGTGCCTTATATGTGAATGAATGCTAGATCTACTTTGATGTTATGTGTTGAATGGTTAGATGTGTTGGATCTTGGTTGCTACTGCGTTGTTCTATAATTAGGGTTTTTACCTGTGATGTGAATAAGGGTCTAAGACTAATGAATGTTGATTGCTAAGTGTTCTATTAAAGTGTTGTGATCACAGATCTGTATCCCAGCTAGGTTGTAGACACTTGAGTCCTACAACCGCCCTGCCTCTACCTCCGGTGAGACTTCATTTTCTTCGCAGGTGTTTCCGAAAGGGTCGATAGTTAGGGTTTTGTTGGTGCATTGTTGAAGCATTGAACCCTGGGTCTGCTTCTGTGCCAATAAATGGTTCTGTTGTCGGGACCTGAAACTTTGATTACTGGGAATTGAAGAAAAGAGAAATCTTTGTGCGTAGATCTGTTGTTGTAGTGAGAAGTATTCTACTTGACTTGCGAAGCTCTGTGCTAAGAAGGGAGCCATATCTGAAGAAAAGAGGTAATATTTTAAAAGATTTGTGCTCTAATAAAGGTAAGATAAGTGGACATTTTTGTTTCAAAATAATGGATCTAAGTATATTTAATAGATTTCTCACTAGTCTGAAAACTAGGGCATAGCTAGAAGAAAGAAGATTTGATATGAATAGATCAGATAAAGTTAACGAAAGATATGTTATTCCTATGCATAGAAATAATTTTTGGACTAACAAGTGGATGCAGGATTCTAGAAAGAATTTTTTATAGGTCCATCACTATGATCCTGGTATGCAGTACAGGAAAGGTTGGGTATCGTTTAAGAGAAAGAGAGGATTGAATCTTTGTTATAGTTGCAAAAGATCGAGACATCTTGCTAAGGAATGCCTTGGTACAGGTCCTATTTGTCTTTGTTGTAAATATGTTGTTCATGAAGTTTTGGATTGTCCTAGAATGATTGCTAAAGTTGAAAGGATGAATATGAGACAAGAAAACCATGAAGAAGGTCAAGAGACTAAGAATATACTAGAAAACTAGA
Source organism: Picea sitchensis (assembly GCA_010110895.2). Lineage (NCBI taxonomy): Eukaryota > Viridiplantae > Streptophyta > Pinopsida > Pinales > Pinaceae > Picea > Picea sitchensis. Next base: position 49,082 of record SNQJ01S0091172.1, on the reverse strand, counting down.
AAGAATCAGAGGCTATATTAATGTAGATGAAAGAAACACTGAATGATCACATAAATATCAGTTTACCAAAGATCTTAAAAGAGAAGCAGTACATAGAAACAAGAATAAGAGACTTTGGCATAGACTGTGTATTGGATGCAGAAACATAGGTGAACATTATGCCAGAAAGTACTTGGGAAATTTTGGGAAAGCCTGCTATGATTCCTTCATTGGGAGGAATCAGATTGTTTAAAGGAAAGATGATAACCCTATGTGGAAGACTTACTCATGTACCTATGAGTGCTCATGGAACATCAACAGAAGAAGAATTCAAGGTCATTAAGTTTGTTGAGAACAATGCTCCTTTTGCACTTTTGTTAGGAAGGACTTGGATTGAGAGAGATCAGATCCGAAGGAAAGAAGAAGAGGAAGCTATAAAACAAAAAAATGAATAACTAAGGGATTTCATGGATAGGAGAATAACGTGCTTAATAGAAGAACAAGAGGAAAATTCGAAGCAACTGAGGGCCCAAGACTTGGTTGTCGAAGTTGAAAGAACACGAGAAGGCTTAAAAAAATTATCCATGCAGAAGAGAAGAGAACCTACTCCAGAAATTGTAAGAGAATAAGTATTACCCTTGAACCCTGTGAAAGACCCTCAACAGTGCGAAGTTACTATGCTAAGAAAAGATAAGAACAAGAATGGAAAGAGGACTCTAGAGACACAGATCAAAGGAAATAAAGAAAGAAAGCTCAGTAAGAGGAAAGAAAAGCTAGAACAATTCCACGAGGTTCCATAGAGGACTTCACAGACGAAAGGCTTGCAGAACTTGAACCTCGTCGGAATAGCAGAATAGCACAGACTGGCACTTCGCCACGGTGAAGCAATATGACCGTTGGAGGCGTCCTGACCGTTAGAACGACGCTCCAGAATGGCTAGAAACACAATTATTGCCGGAAAGATCACCATTGGACCATTGGGACCGCACCATAATGGATGGAATCATATTGATTAAGGCATTCATGTCCATTGGAGGAATCCATTACGACATTGTCTATTTAATCTATCTCATGTATCACTGGGGACACTTTTGCAAACTGAGACATTCGAGCCCATAGAGAACTGATTGCTACCACGTTGTGCATTTGAGACCTCGCCAACCTCTTTGTTTACCTTGAACATTCGTTCACCTACCTGAGACATCTGATCTAGAGTGTTCATGTCGGACAACCTTAGCGCAGTACAGAAGTCTTTCAAGGAGATCCTAATAGACCTTATGGATGAGAAGGTCATGTCTGCAGGAGCACATGCCTCATCGACGAGAGGATTGCAAGCATCCCCATCGACTACACGTTGATCTGGCCCATCTCGAACTGTGACAGAGAAAATAAGTAAGCACTGTGACAACCTGGCGAATGCGAAGCTCATACCATCGATCTTGCCTGACTATATCCTGCCTCTGGATGACGCGGTTAGTCGTGACAGTGTCCCGAGATATTTTGACTATACACTGATCATTGCGTACCTCCTGAAGGGGATACGTGCAGTTGGACCGCAGTTGGGACAGATTTTGATGCTCAAGATCAGTGATTTCCACTTAGGAGACTACAAGAATTATGAAATGCTCGCACCACATAAGTACTTAACAAAGACAATGGGGAAGAAGCCAAATATAGTCCCCCAGCCGTGGACCATGGACATCGCAAGATCAACAATCCTTAACATGATGAAGATATTGCACTTCAGCAGACATCAAGACGTTAACGCGTGCGTTCAACTCCTTATGTTGTGCTTCCATGATGGGTACCTATGGTTGGATAGGTGCATCACTGTAGATCTGGCGTTGATCCATCGAATCACTGGATTGAGCATGCAGGGACCGAACCCTCAGGATTTTTACCCAGGGAAGGTTGCAAATTGTGCCCTGGCGCAACGAATAAAGGACACCTATGGCGATGTGGATAAAGGGAAGCGGGGTTAAAAGGTAGCCTCCATACAAAATGGCACAGTGCGCCTAGATTTTCAACTGATAGCAGGAAAGCTTGTTAGGAAGAATAGACCAACGAAGGTCACGGGGTTCGTCATCGACCTCGCTAGAAAGTGCATCGAAGGGATGAAAATGAACTGGATAAGCTACCTCGTCAACCAGTTCGAGCAAGATTGGCGCGAGGTTAAAGAACAGGGATACAAGTTTCAATTCAGCTGGTTGTTGATTCTTGGGAGATGCTTGAAGGAGCAACCTTCCCTAAAGTTGAGCCATCTGAACCATTGGCTGCGAGGTTCACCACCTTGTGGTACCCGAGAGATATGGCGAAGCAGTGGTAGTCGAACGCTATCTTCCACATGTACTATCTACAGCTCACATGAACCATTGAGTCATTCCCCAGAATGACTCTGAATACACTCCATCGGTTCAGGCCACTCACAAAGTTTCATGTAGACCGACACTTTATATACATCATTACGCGCAGAGATGCAACCAAAGAGGAGTTGCAGGCGTACTATAAATTAACTGATGAAGACATGGAGAAGATAACTAATGAGTGGTCGGTTTAATTCCTTGTACCTTTCGAGAAGATGAAGCTCTCCAGCTCCAATATCATCAGAAGTTCTATGGTCACCCGAGAATAATATGATGGACCCAACAGTAGCAAGAATAAAAATAAGGAAGTGGTGCAAGAAATAAACAACGTATCAGAGGAAACTGCGTCGGAGTCACCTGAAGGAGGAGGAGATGATGAAGTAGACCAAAAAGAGGATGAAAAGGAAGAAGAAAAGCAGGAACAGGGCAAAGTGACCCTGCCTAAAGATCCCCTCACAGAGGCTGAGACGTAAAAGAAAATAAAGGATTCTCCAAAGAAACCCTCCACACGGAATAATTCACGAGCCAATAAGCCTCAATTACAGACTATACTTATGGTGGATGATATCGACCTCATCATCGCAGTTGTATCAGATACTTCGGAGGACATTTTGTAGAAAAACAAAGCCAAATAGGAGACAATGTATGAAAGGATCGAGGCAGAACTCAAAGGGGTACAACAGGCTCTCTATTCGATCTGTGCAACGCCTACTGCATCGTTGTCATCAGGGGGTATAGAAGTACGAGATGAGCCTACCCAACTACGCATATTAGTAGATGCGACAGAGGCTCAACTTCATTGAGTACAGAAGGAAAAAGAACAAGCCACAGAGGCCTTGAAGCAAGCAAAGGAGGAATCCCTAGAGCAAATTCGGGTTGCGAATCAAGAGAAAGATGACCTCTGAACGAAAATCTAGAGAGAGCAAGATCAACTACTCGTGGAACAGATTGGAGTTAGAGAAGCTGTCACTCGAGCACTTCGATCCATGTCAGGATTGGCACAGATGGAAGAAGAGATAGTTGAGAGCCAAGTTGGAAAGCTCGTTGAAGCCATTCAATATCTTCAAGCAAGATTAGCAGAACTGGAATTGCAAGCAGTGTCAAGCACTCTGCAGGAAGTGTGAGATCAAAGGGAATAAATTTCTCGGAGCACAGTCAAAAGAATCAAGGCATTGGCGTTAGAATGCAATAAACTCAGTAACTGAAATGCGTAGAACCATGAGCGCCTTGCAGAGGACCCAGAACTAAGAAGATTAGAAGAACAACTTCAGGAGGCAAAGAAACAAGCATCGACAGTGCAAGCGCAATTGAAACTATTTTCAGTGGTGAGAAGATGAAAAGGTCATAGTAATAGCGCATTGTTCAGAAGAAGGTACATGCCATCCATATTAGAGTCATGTAAGTGACCCAGAGACTCCAGCCAGTATAGGACGAAGCTTGCACACTTTTCGAGGAGATCGAAGTACAAGGTGCATAGATGGAACAAGTAGTCAACACAGTGGAAAAACGCTTGGAAGGATCTGTTACCGAGATAGTCATTCAGAAGTTCACCAAGAAGGAGGCTCTGGCGAAGAAGCAAGTCAAGGCAACTTGAGCCAAGCTCGAGGCCTTCGAAGAAGAATTACCTAGATCAAAGTGACTCAGTATGAGTCACATGTGAGTGTTGGGGGTCTGTTGGCCCTCAACCAAGTTTTGGAGAATCTTGGTCATGTTTGACCATTTTTGGGACTTCGACAGGTTGGTCGAAGATGGAGCGCCCAGGCGAAGTGGAGATCGCGGGATCTCACCCCCTTTTGCAGGATTTTTGGGTTTAGGCTTTATGTAATGGGTATGGGATGTTGGCCCATGGGTTTACCCATGCTTAGGCCTCTTTTGTAATATATAAATAGGGAGCTAAGAAATGTAAGAAGCAGTACTGTATGTGTGTGTCTTAGTGAAAGTATTTTTAATCATCTTTGTGCATACTGTGTGTTAAGACTTGCAGAGCTAAGTGCAAGTGATTGTAAAAGGCTTTGTGCACAGACTATATAGAGGCTTGGTGCTTGGATCTAACTTGGGGAAGGAGAATCTGACGAGGTATGCATAGATCGCTTTTCCTATGCGGAGTTGGCTTCATGGATCTATGCATGTAAGAATATTGGAAGAAGTTAATAAAGAATAAGAAGAAGAGTTGGTAGACGTAGCCCCACGCTGGGGGTGAACAACGTATATCCTATGTTGTGGTTGCTTTGTGCGATGTGGTTGACATGTTATTGATGTGATCTATGCTTAGTGTTGCAATCTTTATGTATGTTAGATTAATCTGATGTAGTATCTTAGTGCCTTATATGTGAATGAATGTTATATCTACTTTGATGCTATGTGTTGAATTGTTAGATGTGATGGATCTTGGTTGCTACTGTGTTTTTCTGTAATTAGGGTTTTTACCTGCGATGTGAATAAGGGTCAAAGAATGATGAATGTTAATTGCTAAGTGTTTTGTTAAAGTGTTGTGATCACATATCTGTGTCCTATCTAGGTTTTAGACACTTGAGTCCTACAACCCCCCTGCCTCTACCTCGAGTGAGACTTCATCTGCTTTGCAGGTGTTGCTGAAAGGACTGGTAGTTAGGGTTTTGTTGGTGCATCGTTGAAGCATTGATCCTTGGTGTTACACATTATTTTCATCATCCCTATGACCGTTAATGATGTAAACCTATATGTTTCCTTTAGAGGGGTCATTGGCCTGAGTTCTTGAAGAAAGAAGGGAGAAGAACTTTTCTTGAGAAAAGAAGTTGCATTTTCCCTTGTAAAAACCCTGTAAAAAAGGAAGTTCACAGGTTGCTATATAGGCAGGGTGCGAGAATGCATGATTCTCGCAGGTTGCACCATAGTTGGGTTGCGAGAGGTTCACAGGTTTCTCTATAGGCAGGGTGCGAGAATGCTTACACGTGGGAAAAACGAGCATTTTCTCGAATCTTCTAAAAGGAGAAACTTCCATGGTGAGGTGGCATCCGAATGGTTTGGATCTTACTCGCTTTCATGATTTAGTGGGATCATCCTAACCTCCTCACCT
>SNQJ01S0091172.1:18387-32789 GCA_010110895.2 Picea sitchensis | reverse complement strand
AAATAGAATAAGGCGGATGTAAGAAGACCTAATAGAAGCTTCCGCTTCTAGAAGGATCTTCCTCTAGATGCTTCTCTTAATAGACATATTTAGTATAAATAAGGGTCGAGGGTATGAGAACCCTATCTTGGAGATTATTGTAATAGAGCACTGCTCGACTGGAGGTTTCCCCCTCGAAGAGGCTTGTGAACATTGCTTTCTGAATCAAAGTGCTTTTTCTATTGCTATTTCGTATATAATTTCTGTGTATTGTGAAGATTATGCTGGATATTTTACTGTTATTCTGCCATTTCTAGCATTTTATTTCTGTTCTGCATATTTTATATATCTTGTATCTTGCAGTTATACTCTGATCTAAAGAATACTATAGTGATGAAATTCCCAAATGCTTAACAGGAAGAAATGTGTTGTAATTTCGCAACTTGAATGCAGGAGACATAGTTGCACCGCAATAGATCTTGCTTGTTGTGTTCTTTTTTCCGTCCCAAGGGTTAGGTATTTAAGGGTTCTACAGATAAGGGTTTTCCCTATGCTATATCTCTTTGATATATGTGTGGGGTCCAACACTAGTACTCGACCCAATATCTCAAGGCACCAACTAAGGAGGCTAGACTGTGCCCTTAGTTGTACTACTCGACTACCCAGGTACAAGAGAGTATCTTCCTAAGTGTTATTCTTGGTGGCACTATAGCAGTCAGGCAGTCGATCGATTTATATATGGAGGGCTTCAAGAGATCTAGGTCGATCCATATGCAGGTGTTGTTTGATGCGCTACCACTCGAAGGGGTACCAACAAGGGTTACAAGGGTGGCCAACAGATGTGCGCTTAAGTACCACTTGTATTTCCTGTGTGTATGAATCTTCGACCGTGGGTTTACGCACGTAACAAAAAATCTGTGTACCTTAAAGATGTTAGAATACGTCTCTACCCTGAAAAAAATTAACCCACAATTTTATGCCAAGGAAGGTTCTTTGATACCACTTGTAATATTTCAGATATAAAAAGTATGCAGAACAAAAATAAATAGCTAGAAATGGTAGATGAACAACAATATAACCAGAACAACACCACAATATTACCAAAATGATACTAGAATAATACTAGAAAGAACACTTTTATTACTGAGAGCAATGCTCACTTGCCTCTTCGAGGGGGCAACCTCCAGCAGAGCATAGCTCTATTACAATAATATCCAATACAAAAGTTCTCATACCCTCAACTCATATTTATACTAAATATGTCTATCAAAAGAACCATCTAGAGGAAGATCCTTCTAGAAGCGGAAGCTTCTATTAGGTCTTCTTACATTGGACTTATTCTTCCTTATTGATAGGCCTTATTAATATTGACCTTTATTACATGGAAATATATTATTCTACCTACGTGAGGGGTTAGGTCCCTAACATAAACAAATTGTAGAAAATGTTGCTAGAGCCTGGCTACTGATGTATGATATTAAGTGTGTTGCATTGGCTATTGTTGTCTAGAGCCTCATTGCACCATATTATTTTACACTACCTTAAATTGATAGCATTTTAATGTTGAAACATTTTAAGGAATCTCAATGCCACATATTTGATTGCATCACAATTTCTAGTTTGTGATTTCAAAGTGGCGGATCTAAGAAGGTATTACAGAACAATATTCAAGATTGTAGCTTTGTGTTTTAATGGGTTTTACTTAAGATCTTAATGAACTAGGAGTGGATCTCCTTGATTATGTGTAATGAAGCAAAGCATGACAACATGTTGTAGAAGGAGTAGCTTCATGATTTTTTCTTGATATCTCAACTTGAAATATTTTATTTCCTTGTAGGAAAAACACACAACACTGTAAGAAACATCGTGTAGCAATCCTACCCAACAAGATCAAATTAACACTATAGGTGTGATATTCTAGATATTAACGTGCATGGTACATTGTATGACACTGAAATATCATAATGCTCTTCATTGTTTTTTGCAATAAATATATCCCAAAATCCATTCTCCATTCGAATACAAATCCAACCACCAAAGTTTTCTCAAGTCATTAGCATGCTCACAATGAAGATGGTTTTAAGTAATAAGGGCTCGAATCTGTCAAAGACATCCTTGAAGAATCATCAATATGTCCTACAACTATTACAATATATGGATACTTTAGATCTTTGATTACAACATTAAGAGGTAAAAAATCAATGGTATTGTCATCACCAGAATGACTAATTTGAAAAATTGAAAGAAAGTTAGCCGAGAGATCAAGAACATAGAAGATGTTGTTAATTTTCCTGTTGGGAATATCTATTGTTCCTTCTCCTATAAAATCTAAATAAGAACCTGTTGATGGGTCTGAAATCCCTTGATTCAATGGTAGGAATCAAACCTGTCACTGAGGCCCAATTAGACTCTGCAGCATTTAAAGATGGAATGGTTCTCCAGATCTTGCGATCCGGCCAAATTATTGATGGAGTTTGTGTTTTCTTGTGAAGGCTCTTCCTTCGGTTAAGACTATTTTATTTTGTATTTTCTCTTGGGTGGGACTAGTATGAGAGATGCAAGCCAGTATAAACTAACTTGACAACAAATGGCATTAAGTTTTAACTACTAGGGAAGAGGTTGAGCTTGGGATAAATCACTACTCAAACATGCAGACAATGATTCTATACTACAGGCCTAGTACTAAGACATCAAACATGTGAGCATCCAATTATTGTCTGAGAAACTAATTATTAGAAAGAAATCACATATGTAATAAGATAATGGCAAGAAAAATAATTCATCTACCATAACCATTCATCACATAATAACACAACGATTCATTTTCATCATTAAATCCAAGAACATTAAAACATTGCACCAGATAACTTGACAACATAATTAATTGCTCTTACTCATTACTGCATCATTCATGAAACAGGATAGGAAGTAGTTCTTCTCCAAGTCCAATCACATGCATTTGATGAAAATAGTTTGTCTTTGGTCCAAAAGGACTTCTCAATTCATAACAGCTTCAAAATAATTCTTAACAACCAGAAAGAAAGAGTTCTTACAACAACCATCGACCCTTTACTCATTAGTCGATGTCTTTACTTATAATATAAATTTTAACTGAAATTAACGGCTAAGTGAAGTTTAAGAAAAAAAAAATCGCCACGTGGCGTCATCTTCTAACAGTTTCTTCAACAGTCAACCCAAGATATCTCTTGAAAAGGGTGAGTTCTCTTGTATTTGGACCAACTGATAAACAATTCATCACAAGTTTGGGCCCATGGAAATCTGTGTTGTTCCATCGGAGCTGCATATATTCCTCTGATATCCACTGCATGCACTCGATACTTTACTAGACCGGAGTCCAACTGTTGCAGCATCGTTCGGGCTCTGATTGGATGTTCTGCAAATCGTTTCACTTTCCCTAGTCTTGCATCGGTCATCTTTGCAAGTTCTTCGGTGAGGTCGTGGAGAAAAATTGGTTCGGTAGTCGGGAGGATCTTTCCTGTAATCGGGGTTGAGGTAGTTTAGCGATCAGGTAACACATAGTAAGATACGAACAAAAACAAAATAGACCGATGTGTATCTGTGGAGATCGTTAGTCTCGATCGTTTAATACTTATGTGATTCCAGTCAGCCCTTTGAATGACCTATGATGTCCTTATCTATGTCGTCGCTCTTCTTCAGTCTAAATGAGTTACGTCAGCGCGTCGCAATGTGTAAAATCAGGTATGACGGATATAGGCATCGGAACCGTCACAGTAGTCGCTTGACCCTTGGGGCTGGGGAAAGGATGCCAGAGTCGAATGTGTGCATGTACGCTCCCAGAAGGTCAAATACCGTAATGAAGAAGTCGTTAAATGCCTCAGGTCGAGGCGAGTAGTTCCTCCATAAGTTTTATCACTCAGCGTGTCAACTATCATTCGTAAATAATGGAAGTTGGGGAGTTTAAAGAGATTAGAATGATCGTATCGTATATTCCCTGTAACTTCGATTGACAACGTTTCATATGTTCTGGATTGCATCCGTCGAGCAGTGGTGACGCGTTAACTCTTCAAGACATTCTATCGAGAGGCGTGAGTGTCCTTTGGCACGTTTTGTTTTTCTTCCTCATTCTGCTATAAATTCTAGGGGGGCTGTGGGGAATTTTATGCAGCAGTTGATTTTATACATTGTTAACGATGGTCTAGCGAGTCTAATTCTAGCAAAACTTTGTGTCGTGGTTCTTTACTCATCCGTAGACATCTAGGCCAATACGTTGTTGCACTATGGGATCCCCCTTAAATAAGAGATGGGGTTTGCGAGGTAGTCGGAGTGCCAGGTACGATACCTAGCGTGCCTAGGACTCTTTCTTATTGGAATCCAGTCCCCTTGAAGATTCAAAAGGAGGTACTTGCTTTTGCTTGGAAACAGTGTTAGCGTCTCAAGTGGAGGTGGGAGTGGAGAGGAATGTGCCTGAAGGAAGTATGTTGGATGTCGTGCCTCCTCAAGAACAGACACTGCATAGGAGGGGAAGGCCTAGAAAAAATACTGCCTCCCCGCTGAGCTGAGTGCACATTCGACCACTGAGGAGTTTACAATGCACACTGCCTAGCTAGAACCTGTTGGGACTACCAGTCAAGGAAGCCGGAGATGAAAGGGAAAGGAAAAGACACCAGTTTCTCCTGTTGGGAGTCCCATCCAACAGCTAGAGCAGACCCAACTTTCCCTAGCCGAGATTTACCAAGAAAAGAGAGAATTGCGAAGACAGCTGGCGGCGAAGAACAAGGAGGCATCGACGCCGTAGGGTCGTGAAGGAAGCACATATTGGCTTAAGAGATAGCTTCGGGAAGCACAAGATATGTTTGTGCAACTGCGCGAGGCACAGAGGATGACGGGGAAGGAGAAAAAAAAAACACTGCAAGGCGCGAGGAGTAGTCCGGGAGAAGGTCTATGCGCAGGAAATACATAATGGGTGGGCTCTTTCTTTGCAATCTCCAAAGTGACGCTTGATAGCTTTCTCATTTTTTTGTTGTAAGGTTCTTTTTTCATCTTCTCACTGTAACCGGGCCGATTAATCAAGACGTCAGCGGTGTTTATTTGTATGTAACCTGAGTTTGGCGGGAGCTTTAATTATATGAAAAATTGAAAGTGCTTTTGAATGTATCGTGTTCCCTCTTCGTATGTGAATCTACCGTGTTTTTCTTTCATTTAAGTTTCTTGCAAATTATGAACTTTTATAATTATCACTGTTATGAGTTGTTTTGTGAGTTCGTTGATACATTCCTTTTAAAACTTCTAATGTCGATTGATGTTGAAGCGGCATTACTAACTCGGGGTTATTAAAATACTTTAAAACATAAAATCTAGAACTTGGCTGATGAGTAAGGATCACACATGAGGACTTTGCCCATGTTGAATGCCCTAAAAGAGATAGTTCATGCAACTGCTGATGCCGAGATGGCGTAGGGGATCAATGTTCAAACGAAAATTAATGTGCATTTTTCCTCGTGAATTACCATCTTCGTAATTTTCCGACGCTGAGAACGTTTCGGGGGTCGTCGATCGACGATATTATTCCTTTACTCGCGCAACGCTTACTCTTTCATTTTTTTCTGTCGAAGCCAAACGCATCGGTCTTCGGAGATATCTTTAGTGGATCTTACGTGGGAATGAGAAAAACCTCCTTTTTTCGATGCCGATGAAGATTGGCACTCGGCTATTTTGAACTTCTCAAGCGGTTTTCATCACTTTTAGTCTTTCTCGATGCCGAATTTCCTGAGCATGTTGGAGAGAACTTCAGTCTGTCGATTTCTTAAGTAATTGTTAAGTCCCTTTTTAAAGTTAAGATGATTCCTTATTTGTTCAAGCAGAATTTAAACAATTCAAACATGAAAGCATAAAAGATAAGGACAGGCAGCAGTTTCATACTGAAGTGGAAACAGTCAGCGCAAAAGATCAAGTGGTACCCAAAAAGTAGAAATGGGCATAGAATTTTTAGGGTGTGTTGAGTGCTCAACATAACCATCATGAACAAAAATCTATCAGTTCGTACAATCATCAAGACAAGAGAAGAAATCCCTATTATTGGCCATATGATCAAAGGCCCTTAAGTCTGAAATCTGCTCATGATTAGGCTAACATGTTATTGCAGAAAGAGCATGAAGTTTATAAGAATTCACAAGAGGGGGAACAATCTAACTGAATTTGATGCTTCTTCATGGCTACTTCCAATGGTTGTATCTTATGCCAATTATGTGTATCAAGATGCAAAACTTTTCCACAAAAAGAACAAGATCTAAGTGCCTTCTTCTCCTTTGACCTGGTTCCCTTCTATGAATTTGGAAGAGGATTCACTATAGGTGACTTAGCATTCATAAGTTGTTTGGCTCCTTTGAACTACGTTTTGAAGGATTTGAATCCCTTGTTGTTGTGGGAAAACGAGGCTTTCTTCTTAGAACCTATATCAAGCACACCCATATGCAAAATCTTCTCTTGTCCACATGTTAATTGTTTGCAAAAAATCTCAAAAGTAAGCATTTTATAAGTTTCGCCTAATGCATCTCTAGTGCAATAAAATGTGGAGATATGTAATATCAAAAGGAGCTTTGAGATTAGAAAGAATAGTCATGATTTCTTAATCATCTAGCTTAGATATTTCACAATCATTAAGTTGAAGTATTAAGGGTTTTAATGTTGTGATGTAGTCTTCAATTTGAGGAAATTTTATCAGATCAAGAGCAATGAGTTGATTTTCCAATTGATGAGCATGAATCAATTTCTCTTTCCCAAAGAATTGTACAAACTTTAAATCGTGCTTCCTATGGTGTATTAAGGGATTGAATCTACGTAATTTTATATTTTTAGAGATCGAGATGCCAATAATACATCTTTATTCATCACTACCATTTACTATTTTTCCAATTTATTATTGGGCAGTGGTGCAACATCTAGCCCAAGAGTGATTCGATCTCTTGAGGAGATCATTTGTGTATGATTTCTTGGAATAATATTTTGTGCTAGTTAATGACCTCACGAGTAGCCATTTTGTAAAATTAGAAAATAGAATACAAAATTAGATAAAAATAACCTATACCAATACATAAATCTCAAAAAATTAGAGAAATTATAAAAAATGGGACTCAAAACAAAGTCTATATGAGGAAGATATGCCACTTGAAAGCTGCAAAAACAAGGATGAGACCACATTGTCTATCTAAAAATAAATATTCACTACATCAGAAGTGTTATGTGGTATTGTATGATGTCACATGCACAATACACCTTTTAGGTTGGAATTGCAAAGGGATGACCAAGTACCACGAAGTGATGCCACATGCCACATGGTGATTGATCGCTAATGTGGAAAAGGGATGACACTTGGATGTGAGGCCATGTAGTAGCCTTGGAATGGAGAGTGCTATGTGGGGCCATGTGGATGGTTTGGCAGTTGAGTTGGAAGGCTTGTTACCACATGGATCAAAGGAGGGTGTGTGAAAGAAGGGTCGTCATGTTGGATGGTTCAAAGGAGGTGGGGGGTCATGCCTTGGGGCTAACATCCAACTCACAACAATCCAAAGGAGCGTTGTGAAAGGAGACAATAATGTTTAGGTGCAGGTTATAGGAAAAGGGGCATTGTATTGTTTGGTATTGGAACCCAATGATTAAGAGGGTGCAAACTTAGACCAATGGAGAAAGGTCAAGGAGAAGATACAACCTAAGGTTAAAGGTATGTGGCCCAAATAATAATGCATGCATGGGTGGTGAGTCAAAGGGCCATGGCGAGAGCTGAGGTGTATACCGACAGTGGTGTGGATACCGAAAAGGAGTATGTCAGTTGTTGGTAAGAGAGGTGGTTGGAAAAAGGAGAGTATAAATGGATAGAAACACAAAATCACCAAAAAAAAATAAGAATCATTGGAAAAACAAAGATTCAACAAAAACCAGTTTTGTTAATCAATTTTGAAAAAAAATTAAGAATTAAAAAAAAAAATACAATATTTACAAATCACCTTACTTAAAAGAAAATGAGCAGATCTAAAGCATCTAGAGGATGATTTCAACAAAATGAGAAGTGTTCTTGGCTAATTTGGTCACTCTAGACTCAACCATGTAGTGAGATTGCTCTAAAAATCCAAAAAAATATGAGGACCTAAGAAGTGATGACTTGACTAGCTTGCCAAAAGACTAGTGATCTAGCTTGTTCAAGAATTGAATTTTTCCCTAAATTTCTCTGATACTATGTGATAAAATGTGCATGGTCATAGGATCGTAGAAAAATATAAAATGCACAAATTCATGTAGAATGTACATGGAAAAAACCTCAGAAGCGAAACATCCACAGAGAAATTGGGTAGCACTCAATCATTTCTCTATCAGATGTTATCTTGTGTATTAAGGACCAAGGTCCTTTATTTATAGTGTATATTTTTGCTTGCAAATTGTTCTTTTATTGCTAATTCATTATGCCAATAATTAAAAGATTCTCCAAGTTAAGCTTACTAAAACTTGGGATCTATCCACACAATGGATAATTACAATATATTCATTAGACATAAATAATTTATTTGCACATGCACAATCAATTAAATAATATGCACATAATTATGCACCAATAGAAACAAGAAGAGGATACCTAGGGATTTGAAAACTTGACTTGACTACAACCATGACTACCCCATGCTAGTCATCCACTCTAGGATTTCATCCTAAAGTTTTATGAATGTTCATTGATTTTGTCCCATTTGTAGCATAGGCATGGAGGCAGTGTTAACAATTTAGAGACGATCTATTGTATTATCCAAGGTTTATTTATCCTCTAGAATAGTAAAGAAGGAATCATCTACAATGTGTCCATTAACCTAATGGCTAATATATGGATCAAGCATGAATGTCCTTAATGATGTTGTGTGAGTCTCTATGCTGGAGTCGATAACTAAGAAACTCAAGAAACATAACATATAACACTAGAGATAAAGGGAAATCATGCCTAATTCACTTGAATCAGTCAATTTCCTCTTATTTAGTGTGAAATATATAGAGAGAAGTTGTATATGAAAAAATATTTTTCACAACATTTAGAAAAAAAATGCCAAAACCTAGAGCTTTGAGCATAATGAGAATTGATGTCCACTCAACTCTATCATATGCCTTTTCAAAATTGATTTTGATAAACATTTTATAGCTCCTTATGATTCAAATCCCATTTACTTAGGACTAATAGTCTTGGGCCAAATGTACACAAAACATTCAAAAAAGTGATATGGAAACACATGATGATGTTAGCCATCTTGAAAGATTGCACATAAATATTGAGAAGAGGAAAGTCGATCACACCTTCTTAAATCGATGTAGAGACATCAATATGATCCTTGTTTTCCTTGTTATCAATGACCCTATCCAAAATAAATGGAATAATCTCATTTTTAATAGGTGTAGGACTACACTGGTCCAAGGTGAAATTAAGAGAACGAGAGTAAACTAGTTTCCTTGGCCAAGCATGCCTTCAAATTACACCTCCCTTTTCCAACGTCCTAATCCAAACTGATATTTTCTATTCTGGGTTTTTCCCTAGTTTTCCTTAGCTATCCTTAAACATGCACTACTCCTCCCTATAGACATCTATATTTGTATCTTTGATTATATTTTCCCTCTTCGACCTCTTTTTTTTTCCTAATGATGAACCTGGCTTGAGGTTCAAAATGTCGACTCTAAAATTTTAAATGCAGAATCATTCAAAGTCTTGATGGATAACATTGTAAACTATGGAATCCTGAAGAATGTAACATATGACCTGTATGAAATGGAAACACATGATGATGTTGGCCATCTTGAAAGATTGTGCATAAATTTTGAGAAGAGGAAAGATGATCTCATCTTCTTAAAACAATGCAAAGACAATATTCTAATCCTTGTTTTCATTGTTATCGATCACCCTATCTAAAATGAATTAAATAATCTCATTTTTAATAGGTGTAGCACCACATTGGTACAAGGTGAAATTAAGACTATGAGAGAAAATTGGGTTTCCCTGACTAGGTGCACTCTTGAATTATAACTTCAACTTTCCAACATAATCCATTATAATATTCTCTATTATGGGTTGTTTCTTGACTGACATTCGCTATGCTTAGACCTATTCTACACCTCCTTGCGGTATATTTATATCCTTGATTTGATTTTTCCTCTTTGAATTATTTCCATCCTATCGATGAACCTAGCTTTAGGTTTGAAATGTCAACTCCAAAAATTGAATATGACATCCTCCAAAGTCTTGATGGATAACACCGTAAACTGAGTAATCCTGAAGAAAGTAATCTCTGACCTATACATAATGGAAACACATGATGATGTTATCCATCTTGAAAGATTGCACATAAAGATTGAGAAGAGGAAAGATGATCTCACTTTCTTAAAATGATGCAAAGACAACAGTCTGGTCCTTATTTTCACTATTATCAATTGCCCTATTTGAAATAAATGGAACAATATCGATTTTAACAGGTGTATCAGTGAATTGGTCCCATGTGAAATTAAGATAATGAGAAAAGATCTGGTTTCACTAACCAAACACACTCTTGAATTACATCTCTACCTTTCCAACCCAATCCATCTTGATATTATGTATTTTGGGTTGTTGCCTAATTGACCTTAGTTATCCTTAGGCATTCACTACTCCTCCCTATGGACATCTATATTTATATCCTTTATCATTTTTTCCTCTTCTATTTATTTTCGTCCTAATGATGAACCTAGCTTGGGTTTCAAAATTTCAACCCTAAAAATTCAAATGCAAAATCTACCAAAGTCTTGATGGATAAAAGTGATATGGCTCCAATCAGTAACTGATTTAGGATCTCTAGACTAATTGGGAATAAAATTGATAATGTATATGTTGATGTTCTCTCTGAATCGTTGTTTACGAACAACTTACTTCTACACTCAAAGGAGATATGATGCGAAAAATTCCCATGTGGGATTATAAAATTCACTTGGACACATATCAATCATAGGGGAATTATCATCTGTGATCACCATAAAAGTCATTGCAATGATCTTTTTCCACTTTGTTTTATTTGTGATATTAATTCTCATGTGTGATCTTCATTCTATGTCTTATTCCCCTATCTTGCTCTTATTTTGTGGCTTTCATCTCATCCAATTCTTCTAATTTCCATGAGTAATAACAAGAGTCTCGCATCCATGTTGAGAAAAATCATCGACCTTGAATCATCATATATTTTTCTCATTGCAAGATCACAATGAAGAATGTGAATTAAGGTTTTATAGGATTACAATTTATAAAAGAATTTATTTGTCATGGATGTTATGAAAATAATACATGTATCTACCAAATTATTCCATGTCTATAGAGTACAATAACATTTGTACATGTCATTTTCACTTACATGTTGTGGTGTGGAATATTGAATTGATGTTATGAACCCAATAACTATTAAATCATAATAAATTGCATAAACACAATGTATACAAAATATGCACGTGAAGCATAGACTCCCAAATGCCTTATTAATGGCAAGTTACACAGTAACTCCTTATAAATTAGGATAATAACCCCCAAATAACCCAAGTACATCCCTATGTTATAAGCATAAGTCATTGTGTATAATAATGACTCTCTTGACCTCTATATGCACTTGTTGACACTCATTTATTGTGTAATCCCACTCTAACCTACTATTTACATATTCATTTGATCTTTTATTTATCCGCATTAAGGTCTTAACATACTATCCTCTTTGAAAAGCTTCATCCTAAAAATTTTGTAGTTAAATGATTTACATATAATGAAACTCAGTAATAACCTTTCTTCAAATTTTTGTTCTCCTATTCCAAGTGTTAAATATTTCTCCAAATTATCCAAACATCCATATTTGATTCTTTCCAATGTCAATCTTTGATAGTCTAATGTTTCATAGTTATTTTTCCATGTTGTAACTTCCTCAATTATCTTTGGATGACTTCCTCATATCTTTTTTCCTTCTCATTCAGAAGTTAAAATGGTAATGTATTGATCAAATTCTCTCTTCCTTGAGTTGTTGCATACATTTGTAATTTGACTTCATCAATATTTAGATTCCTTAACCTGAATTAAGATGTATAGATGTGTTACACTGAATTTGAACATAGCATAGTTATTAAAATGTGTAGAGGCTTCGAAGTAAAACATCGCACCCACAACACAAGATTTTACATTATCCATGTGATTCACCCATAAAAACAAACAGTCAAAATATTTAAATTAAATTAAACAACAATACACACTTTAGTTTAGCTTGCCGATATATTTCATGAAACAAGGGGACTTGCCAAGAAACAAGTCCTTGCCAAGAAGACATAAAGCCAGTGGCCTCTCGTTTTTAGTGTTGCAAAAAACTTTCCCGAATCAACCAGAAAATATACAATCCACAATTTCAACTAAATAAGTCCAAGAGAATTCAAAAGAATGAGGGTACATTCCCAATATATGTGCCACACAATCTACCCATTGAAGAAAAATGGGGCCAGAAATTGCAGTAGCATTGGGAGCAGGTGACTCTGAACTAAGAGCATTCATATTGAATGTTCGCATCCTTAGCCGATGTACAAATGGATGCCCAAATGCAAGCCAATCCTTTTCAACAAGTGCCTGGAAACCCTCAAAGGTTCGATAGTAAGGATCAAGCAAAAGGTCTTCCAATGAAACCAATTGTGTAGTTCTATCCCACCCATCATGGTGATTAACGAGCACACAGGTAGCTCGTAGAGAAATTTGTGCAACAATCCAAGCAGAACCAACTAAGAGACTGTGAATATGCATTACAAAACCGTTATCTCCAAACGCTAAAACAAAAATTGTATGATGGTAATAATTTAAATTAAAAGAAAGTTGAAGTTAATAAAAAAAAGTAAAACAATGGACCACGATAATAGGATAATAAAAAAAAACATAATAATTATAAAAATGTGTAATAAAATAAACCATATAATAAAAAAAGGAGAATGAAATCAATAGAGTTGATAATATGAATGAACATACCCCATCTCCCATTGCAAAGGGAAGCATCTTGGAACGAGTTATGCCAGTAGGGGAAGAGTATAATGTACGAGAGTTGTTACGAAGTATGGATTTCTGGTTGTATTATTTCATGTTTATATGTCGAGGAACAATGGGAACTCTATACATGGATAACCTCCTAAACCGCATATTTCACTCTCTCGAATACTCTCGGATGACATGGTCATTTCCTTCACATGGCAATAGAAAAAATGCAATTAATCTTATTGTACTCTCGGATGCCATGGTCATTTCCTGCACACGACAATAGAAAAAAATGCAATTAATCTTATTTATAGAAAAATTATCAGTACACAAAAACAAAAAAAGACTAACATTTCCCTCATTTGGGTATCGAAGTGACAAAAAATTAAATTGATACCCCTATAAAGTAACCAATATTTCTTCTAAAGAAGCACTGTAAAATCAATAATGGTAATTGAACTAATAGGCAACTTTGATCTTAGTTTGTCTCTATTTAACTAATAGGCAACCTTTAGAACCAATGTCGAGATGTCGTCCTCCTGATATATATAGTGGAATGGGGGAAAAACCTACTGCTATTGCATCCAAGGGGTGAGGGGTTGTTATAACCCTAATTTGCACCAGACATGCTTACCTGGCATTAGGCCATCTCAGATTCCTTCTTTGCCAAAACACTGCTGAACAACTCTTGTTAAAAACCCCTTTTATAAAGGCCCACGAGCCCTGCTACATTACTACACGCATGTACACGCTAGCTGACCCAAGACAACACGCGTGTACACGCTAGCTGACCCAAGACAACCCGCGTGTACCTACAAAAGAACGAAAAAAGGAAAGTTGTTGACAGAACACACAACTTTGGGTAAGTTAGCTAAACCTTTCGGCCATGCATGGTCGGACATTCGACCAAATACCTAGCTTCTTCTAGCCTATAAAAGAAGGGTTAGGGGTCCCATTTGAAGGAGGAGAATCATAGTAAAGAAACTATACCCGATTGAGCATTCCCTTTGTCCCAACCTTTAGCCATCCTTATGCAAAGAGAAGTATAGAACAAAGCAGTTGGAAGACAGTGGAAGAAGAGCTTAGGACCAGGATCGAGGAGCAGTAGTCGACTTTATCATTGTGAAGTTAATAAAAGAATTGTTTTTCCCGTCCCGCCATATGAGATTGTCATTATTGGAATATTGGTTGTATGATTGATTAAATCTCTAACCCATTAGTTCATAGATCAAATGCATGTGGACTTCTTTGTTTGTCTTTAGTGAATATAGGTCATCATTGGGAGGAGAGTTGCAGTCAAAGAACGACCAAGCGCAAAAAGGGATCGACATCAAACACAAAGAATAAGGTACATCAACTTAATCTCTTGAGCCTTGTATTTACATATGAGTAATGGGGGTCTAGGCATGGG
>SNQJ01S0091171.1:19743-32810 GCA_010110895.2 Picea sitchensis | reverse complement strand
TCATGACAGCATGCCTGAATTTCTTATCCTCTTCAACATCTTCATAATCGAAGTATGTATCCAGAGCTCTAACCCAATCTAGAAGCTCTTCCGCATCCATATTCCCCTCATAAACTGGAATGTCCATCTTTGTTTTTGCACCCATATGTGCAATAGCTTTGATTAGACGTTCATTGGCTGCATCCTCGGCTGCAACTTCTTCCCCATGTTCAGCTTCAACTTCATCCTCTGAATCGTTAAGATCCCCCGCACTGGCTATGCGTCTTTGTGTTGTCTCCATATCTTCGAGTCTAGCTCGTAGATCACGTATCTCTCTTTCCATTTCTAGATTCTGCACTTGCCTACCCCTTCTCCTCGGGTTTTCTCTTTCCTCTGGATCGGGTGACTGTCTATCCCGTCTCCTTGGCAGCATGGTGAATTTCCTTCTTCTCTGCTACAGAAAGAAAATAAATTTTCTTGCTCTGATACCACTTGACGCAGGTGCACCCTCAGGAACATCCGCTCACAGGACCTCCTCCTTACTTGGCCCAAAGAAATGAAAATCTCTTCTAATTCCCTATTGGGAATTTTCCACACCCACAACATTTCTCCAAAAGATCTCCCCTAACGATCGGGAAATGGGACTTTGCAGTTTCGCGAGTCCTGTGGTCGCGTGGTTTTGGATTCTCAAAACCCCAAACCTTGATGCAAGTCAATGCTGACCTTTTGCATCCCTATCGGAGTTTCTCTTGTCAGGATTTCAACACTCGCGATGTTCCAAACACATCGCTTTACCGACCCTCGAACCCCGATATGCATAAATGCTTCCTTTTCTTCTTTAGCCCCTCCTGGCTAGACTTCCGGTCCACATGACCGCTAATCCATAAGACCACAGTCTTACCTCCTATCAGATTTTTGGACTTTGAGGGATTGAAATGTATGGGCCCTTCATTTTCAGGATCTCCGATCCTCCGAACCCCGATATGTCGTTGCGCTAACACATGCGCGGGTCAACTCTTCAATAGCTGTACCCCATCGTTATTTCGGATATCGCGGGATCACGAATCCAAGTGCAAATTTTCCCTCGGAGCTTCACTTTCTGAAACCTCGATGAAATCTGCCACCTGTCCACCTCGCCGACTCCTCCATGGCCCACTCTTTTAGCCTGTCGAGAAATTGCGTTTCGGAGTTTCACGATTCCCGCTTCTATGGTTCCCAAGAATCACGAAATGGCGATTCCCGATGCACGTAAGGGTTGACTCTTCCACGTCACTATCCCCTTGTTAGCTTTTCAGACATCGCGAGATCGTGATTCCTGATGCAATGTTTTCTTTGTCCCCGGGATTCCCGATACGCTGAACCCCGACTCCTCTCGGATATTATGATGCATGTCCGCCCTGAGATCCACAACTAGGACTTCTTCGGTGTTTCGAGGCTCGAAAGGTCTCAAGTTTCTTGATTTTTGAAACCCCGATGCCTCTCTGGGACTTTCCTCTGTTCACTAGGACTTAACCCCAGTGCAACTTCTACCTGATCGAATGGCTGATGGGCAACCCAACAATGATCCTACGACTCATGGTCCTCCCGAGCTTAACCTCCTGGTGTGGCCGTAACCTCCCCATTACTCTGGTGGATCTGATGGCTGATGTATTTTTCATGAATCCCCTCCACGAGATCCTGACCGTCGATTTCTTCCTCCTTGAGGATTTCTTGAAAATGACTAAGTGTTCCTTTGCTCTCACTCGTCCTCCTGCGTGAAACCCTGCAACACTAGTTTTATATGCTCCATGGCACGAACTCGCTATGCAATACTTCAACAGATTGGAAGGCCTTACCCCTCCTGAGCTTTTCTGCAACTTTCCAATTTCTAGAAAAGAGAAACTTTTTCACGCACTCCTTGCGGAAACCTACAAACACTTCAAGTGTTTGGGTTTCTTTGACCCTGCGCACACCTACAGCAGTAGTCCTTCAAATCTTCTACTCAGATTCACAACTGAGACTCTCCCTTAGCCTGCACACTCCTGGCATGGCCCCAGTAACCCAATTTCATTTCTGGGTGAATGAGAACAAGAGTTAAACTACCTGAGCCTCTGTCAATGCACTCCTTGTGGACATTTTCGACTGCACTCCTTGCAGGAATCCTTACTCAGATAGAGAAACAATTGAAACTCATTTCTTCTTCCCTCAGATTTCAAACTCAAACATGAAATCACATACATAACAATAAAGAAAATACATAACAGGAAAACAAACACTCATGAGCACATCATTTAACATCAACACACAGAGAACAGACACAAAACTATGGATTTGAATCAACTTCTTCTATTAATTCAAGATCTATATATGGATGTTCTTCTACAGCTCTCTGCTATTCTACTGTGCTCTTCCTGCTTCAACTATGTTATAATGTACAATGAGGGTGTCTATATCCGTTTTCCCTCCTTCTTTCTAAAACTGTCTAATCTATGAATTCAAGTCTATCTACCTGCATTAACTAGTTTAAATGCCTCCTATCTACTAAGGACGAGAGCAAATCACTCAAGGTCCAATACAATATACAGGGGAGCTCCTTCATAAATGGCTTCATTAAATATTTGTGCATCAACTTCAAAAAGGTTTTCAAGCAATTTATCATGTGCTCAAAAAAATACGTTGCACCTGCTCCATGCTCGCTTGATATTTGTGATGCTCTTGCATCATGAAACAAAGGTCTTGAGCATAGTTTTTCTTCTCTATGGAAAGCTCGTTAAAAAATCAAACAGAGGTATTGGGCATAGTTTTTCTTCTCTGTGGCAAGCTTGTTAAAAAATGAAACTGAGGTCTTGAGCATAGTTTTTATTCTCTGTGGAAAGCTCATTAAAAAGTGAAACATAGGTCTGGAGCATAGTTTTTCTTCTCTGTGGAAATATCATTAAAAAATGAAACAAAGGTCACAAGCATAGTTTCTCTTCTCTGTGGAAATCTCGTTAAAAAATGAAATAGAGGTCCTTGAATAGTTATTTTCCTGTGTCAAGCTCATTAAAAAATGAAACAGTCACCTCTCCCATCGGGTCGATTCTTTCACTAGATCTCGTAGATGTCGATTTGAGTCTTTTGTTAGGTCTCGTATTCAAACCTTCATTTCATCCACCTTTATCCTTTTTCTACATCTAGTATAGAAATTGGTGAAAAACTCAAAGTTGGTGAATGACTTTAAGCTTGGGGGGGCATGTCTCCAGCCTTTGATTTTCATTTCTAGAGTTAAAGCACTAGTTGTTCAAGATACGGGTAGAGTACCAACCATCCAGAGGTGTCCTGTATCCCTACCTTTGGAAATTACGTTGGAAATTTACACACATACTTTAATTTTGTTTCAAGCTTGTGTAAAAATGAAACCAATACCGAGCTCAGTATTTGTTCTTTCTCATGCTCAGTATAATTTTATCACTTTTTTGGACTCATAAAGGTTATACGAAAAAGGAACCCCCTGGAGTCTCCTTTAAAATATTTTCAGACTCTCTAAACACGAAAATATTGTCGAGCGATATTGCTTCCTTTCACACTCATTAAAAGGTTTGAAAGGGAATCTTTCGAGTGGTAGTTTATCTCTTTTTTGGCTTCGTGAGACTAAAATTACAAAAAAGGACAACCCTGGAGTTTCCTTTAAGTTCTTTTCAGACTCTCTAAACATGAAAAACCACTGAATTTTCCCTCTCTGGACTCACTAAACTACACATTAAAGGGCCCATATGGGAACAAACCCTTACTTCTTCTGGTTCATTAAAAAAAAGAACAGGGAGTTGCCGAAGGTGAGTTATATTGAGCATGTTTTATCCTCCTTAAGCTCGTTAAATGAAAAAGAGGTACTTGTCTATCTGGATGGGGGGAAATTTTCAAGGAATCAAGCTAAAAAGTTTTTGAAAAAATCACAGGTCACTCTTATGGTCTCCCTTGAACACAACACTTTGTCATTGCATACATTTTAATCCACTAAACCTCTACACTGAACCAATCCTTTAAGTTTCTTTAATCCTTTGGCTCCCCTGACGAAATTCATAGTATCCACTGCATCATCATGTTTTGGTCCATACTATGTTTCTACTGTTGTGACTCAGTGTTCAAGGGAAGTATCTGCCTTGAGAATCAACCATCCCAAATTTCTTGTTTCAATACCCGTGTCAGTCCATGTCAATTTGATCCAACAATTTACATCTCTGTGTCAGTTTCATGTCATTTATGGGGGATACACCAAGCCCCTCCTTCGACGAGTCTATTCCTATAGACTTCAACACATTATCCGGGAAATAGACTTAGAAAACAGTTAGTACTTTGGGACCTGCATGCCTCAATGGTAGGTCTCCTTACTTCTGATAGTGGGTTTACATCATTGACCTCTGATCAGATGATTCCACGTATATTCGACTTCAGCTCATTTATTCACATTCCTTGGAATGTAATAGGGTGCCTTGGGAATCATTGACATCAATGGTGATTTCCCTCGCACTTGTTAATGGTTTACCTCATTGATCGGTAATCGAGTGTCTTCTGCCATGTTTCACATTAGGACATCTATTCACATGGTTAGACTCGTAATGCATCAGGATTGGTAAGAATACCCTGGGTTGAGTGATCACTCTAATATGTACTTTTCCCAGGTTGCGACAAAGTTTCTCTTGAATATTGACACATATATTGTCACATAGATCCACTTTATATTGGTCCGTGGCTATGTCTTGTCATCATGTAGATCCACTATATATTTTTCGCGGATACAATTAGTTCATGTCATGGAAGTATAGATCCATAATGTATATTTGGTGGCTATACCTTTTTGTTAATATAATTATGGATCCGTAGTGTATATTATGGTGGCCATACCTTGAAAGTCTTTATCACTCAACCATAGGTATGCCTACTTTGGGTTTGAAACATATCATAACATTTGTCTGATGGTCGTATGCAGCTTCTACCAGGTTCTTCGAGTCCATACCCTTTCTCGAAAATGTCTACAAAGTACTTCAGTCATCAATTTCCATCTTCTAACTTCGCACTTTATGGGACAATCTGTTACACATCAAAGTTAGTCACTTCAATGTTGACCTATTCTCATTATTACAAGTGTCACACGTTGGCCACAAGTGTCGCACTTTGGCCACAAATGTCTCAAGTGTCGCAAATATCATACTGTCATATTTCTTATGTCATATCTCGAACGACATCACAGGGACACTTGAGACATCCTCAGAGACCAGTTAAAAGAAGAATATGTCATTTGACGAAGAGTACAAATATTTTTCCTTGATAAAAACCACTTGAAAATCACTTTTGAAGGGCAACACTCCCCTACCCACTAATAGGGAGTGCTAGTGCTCCTTGCCTACATTTGGGGGAGCATTGCAACACTCTGTGCACCATTCTGGGGGAGCATTATGTTGTTGAGGAAATCAGGGGAAGATCCCCCTTATCTTTGGAGTCAGTTTGATTTGAATCCGAGGTCAAGGATGGATCTTAGGGAGGATCCACAAATGATGGAGAAAGATCCTCAACCTATCCAAATAATATCTAAGGTGGTTAGGCCTCTCCAGGCCTATATAAGGAGGCCTTCTCATGGTGAAAGGGAGGAGACATTGAAGACATCAAACTTATGATCTCATAAGGGAGAATTATCAGTGAAAGTATAGTCATTTTGATTTTGAAATATTTGAGCAAGGGGATGGACAAGGAGAGTTGGAAGAGGTTGTTGCAACTTCATCAAGGGTTTGTAAGTATCTCTTTTGAGTTCTCATTAATACATGTGATTGGCCTATTTCCTTTAAGATTGTGTATATCTACATGAAATTGTCTTTGATGTATAGATCTAGTTTCAAACTAATCATGGTAGAATAGGAAGCATGATTTGTCTTTGATTGGATTGCAAGACTTGTTGAAGAGCTTGGGGATCAAGGCTCAACTTGGACTGAGTGAGGAAAAACTTCATAAAAAGGTACTCATACTTTCTTCCTCTTCTCTATTGACTAGCTTAGCTATGTTTAAAGGAAAGTCAGTGTTCAAAGTTATCACTTTTCTGTCTTGGTCATAGGGGTCTAAGATCCAAGAGGGAATTTACCTGTCCATAGGGGAATTTTCCTACAACAAGTGTCAGAAGGTGAAGTTTGAGCATAGGCACCCAGTGGGTTTGTTGCAGCCATTTCCAATTAGAGAGAAGAAATGGGAAGTGATCACCATGGATTTCATCACAAGATTACCCATAATTAATAAGAAACATGATTCAATCATGGTGGTGGTTGAAAAATTAAAAAAGGCTGCTCATTTTGGGTCTGTGAAGACAACGCATACACCGACTAATATTGCAGAAATTTTCATCAAGGAAATTGCTAGGTTGCAAGGGATACCTAGGACAATCATCTCAAACAGGGATACAAAGTTTACCTCCAATTTCTGGAGGGGATTGTTTAAAGGATTTGGCACAAATCTAAACTTTAACACATCATATCATCCCCAGACAGATGGGAAAATAGAGAGGGTCAATCGAATAATTGAAGACATGTTAAGAATGTATGTGATGGATAAGCCATCTAAGTGGGAAGATTACTTACACTTGGTTGGGTTTACATATAATAATGGGTATCAAGCTTCATTGAGAATGAGCCCATTTGAAGCCTTGTATGATACAAAATGCGATACTCTAGTAAGTTGGGACAACCCAATAGATAGGGTGGTACTTGGTCTAGAGTTGCTCAAGGACATGGAAGACCAGGTGGTCAAGATCAAGTAGAATTTAAAGGCAGCTCAGGATAGACAAAAACTTTATGCAGAAAATAACATGATAGTTAGAGAATTTAAAGTAGGGGAGCATGTACTTTTGAAAGTGAAGCCCAAGAAAAGATCTTAGAAATTGGGTAGTTTTACAAAGTTGGCAGCTAGATTATGTGGTCCATTTGAAATATTGGACAGAGTAGGGCTAGTTGCATACATGCTTGCATTGCCTGCTTCCATGAATGTGCATAATGTATTTCATGTCTATTTACTAAAGAAATATGTACATTATCCTAACCATGTTACTGATTGGCATATGATTCAGGTAGAGACAGAGGGAGATTTTCAGGTTCAACCAATGTGGGTATTGGACAAAAAATTCAAAATTCTATGGAATCAAGTTATAGCGATGGTAAAATTTCAGTGGACCTGCTATGGTCCTAAATATGCTACTTGGGAGCATGAAGATTTCGTACGGGCAGAGTACCCACAACTTTTTGAATAAATTTGATATTTCAATATCTATTTTGTATATGCATCGAGGACAGTGCCAAAATAAGGGGGAGGGGATGTAAGACCCCAGGTTTTGAACTCCCATTTTAAATAATGTATTGTTATAATGTTGAGAGGCCAGAGTGCCCAAACAATTATTAAAAGGCTAGTGTGCACAAGACATGTAATGTTTTTATCATTATTAATAATAAATACATGGTTGGCTACTAGAAGGACAAGGACTAGAGTTATAGGGTGTTATCATTCCACAAGAGATGGGAATTGAGGGGCTAAGTGTTTATTCCTATTCTAATTACCCTTTTTGTCTAAGGAAGGGGATCGATTACATGAGGTTCTTGGGGAAGGCCATGAGGTTATTGATTCCCCAAGAGAGATACTTAAACCCATCCCTGGTCTGATTGTGCGGTTAATCATTGGTCTTTGGTTGATGCTCATTGGCTCGTCCACTCTTTACCTTATGCATTTCATACCATTCTTTCCCTCATGCCCTTCCATGCACTCACTTACCCATCCATTGATACCTCATCACCTGCGTCTCGACCTGGAAAAGGGAAAGTAACTGATGAGAATTATCTATGGGTTAGTTGGATGTAAGGGTCGCTGGTGCAATCTAGCCATGACTTGGGGCATGCATATCTGAGATGTGTTGGCATGTGCCCTAGTTTTCTCACAACTGGGAGTCCTGAGAATTTCAGCATTGAGATTCTGGACCAGCTGTGCTAGAGGCCCCAAAATAAAGGAGAAGGATTGCCTGAGAGACTGCATGGCAGAGAAGGGTGGAGGTCCATTATCTTGGGCCATACAGGTTGGGTCAAAGAGAGCAGGCTACTTGGATTGTTGTGGGTTTTGGGAAACTTGTGAGAGCTTGAGAGATGAATGGTTTGGAAACCCAAGTACACTTTGGAACCATCCATGTGGATTCATGGCCCTGGCTCGAGGGTGACACTGCTGTTGAGATTTGGATTAGTGGTGTCTATGGCTAGGTGGAAAGTCCTTGGTATGAAACTAGTTGGTGTCACTGTTTTACAAATATAAGTGATCTCTTGATACATGTGCATCACTAGCAAGCACGCAGAGTAGGAGAACTCAACACTGGGAATATTTTTTAAATATTAACGTTGACAGTTATGGAAAATTTTGGAGACACACTTGAACTCAGCGCTAGAAAAACCTTTGGAGGAATTCTTGAACTCAACGACGAAAAAACCTTTCGAGGCATGCTCAAACTCAGCGCTGTAAAAATATTTGGAGGCATGCTTGAATGATTATGAGTGAAGTGGGAGATTCCACTCCGACTCTGGAATGCGACTGGACTAAGATAGTCATAGGTTAGGTTTTGGAGTAGACAAGTAGTCGGGAGGAACCCTAAGAACCCTCTAGGATAAATATATGTTTTGTATGCCCAAATGAGGCTAGATACTAACTGCAAGTTAGTAGGAGATTTCAGAGTTTTCAGTTTTTGTTTTTGATTCAGTTGTAGCCATTTTCACTTTTGAATATAATAGAGGAAAATTGACTCAATGCATGGTGTGGACACTGTTTGCAATTCTCTATTATTATGTTTCCATGAATGCATGAATGAATTTCGTTATGATTGAATGGAACTGTGAATGTTAGGATAAGTTTCAATTGTTTCTCTTCTGTCGAGTGGTGCAATGTGTCCACATAGAATGCAAGGAGTCATTGATGGGATCTGCATCGATTCCAAAGATCAGAAGAGATAACATGAAACTTTCCCTTTGTAAGGAGAGAAAAGTGATTGCTGCAAGCTGTGAATAGTCATTCGTAGGAAATCAAACCTTGCATAAGGGTTGGTTGCTAGATGTGTACCGAGCCAAAGAAGGATGCCCAGAGGACGAGAGAAATTTCTCTTCGCGAAATCCTTCAGATCTGAGTTATTGAAATCCTTGAAACGCAAGGTGTGCATGGGTCTTCGAAATATTTTTAAGGACAAAGCTCAGAAAGGATAACACTTTTCATAAGTGTTAACGAAATCCAAGAGTCAGACTCATTGGAGGAGAAAAGGTTCGAAACATTTGAACCCTTATAAAATATTCTAAGTGAGAGATATCATAAGCTCAAAAGGAGGAGCGATAGTGAACGTTGGATCACAGTGAAAAGGATTAGTAGCCTTCTAATTGAAGACAAGGTGCACAATATTTAATGCTTCACACACATAGGAGAGGGAACTCATGAAATCTGAGTTCACGATTTGATTGGAGCCATTGGATCACAAGGATTGTGGACCATCGATCTGACACGATCGCAAGTTCAGAATTCAGAAGGAGGGAGGTAAGGAACCTCATGACAACATGAAATCTGAGTTCATGTCTCAATAATAGCCATCGGATCATGAAGGAGTGTGGGTCAGAAATTTGACTCAAGAGAAGCTCGGGAGTTTGGGTTTCAGAAGGACGAGTAAGAGAACTTCACGAGATGCGAAGTCATGAACGTGGAATCGCAAAGTGCCTTTCATTTAGGTGACTGGTCCCAACCTTGGTCACGTAGAGGGAGGACTTAACCAAGGGAGCTAGCACCTAAACACATTGAAGCTTTAAAAGAATTAAGGATAATCCTACGGGTTCCATATAACTTTCACCTTAAGAAGAAGGGGGAATATTCAGTTGATTGAAGGTCCTTGAGGGACCGAAGAGTCAATCAGACTCATTTTCTTGATCGATCCTAAACTGGGAGGTCACAAAGCCCGTAGGAAATAAGGGGTTTCTGTGTCAAGTGGTACTAGAGAAAGGTTTTTATTGCAGACAATAGGCAAAGGAGAGGAGATAGAAAGAAATTGAAGTTGTACTCTATGTGTGACAGACAACCAACACAATTATGCTGAAGAGACGAGGAGAGAAACCTTTAGCCAATCGAGTTGTAGAAAGGGAGATGCGAGAAATTCATGCAAGAATATAGGCGATGGAGGCAGTCAAGAGATGAACACCGGATGCTGGAGACATTAGTGATGTAGAGAGTGAAGAAGTAGAAGTCGAAGAAGATGTAGGTGAGAATTTTTTCGAAGAATTCTTGCTGAGAATAGTTGTTAGATTGGGAGGTAGAGATAAGATAGAGGTCCCAATTTATGAAGGCAATTTTGATGCTGAAGAACTGCTGGATTGGATAAGATCCATGGACAAATATTTCGACTATGAGGATGTCGAGGAGGAGAAAAGGGTGAGACATGTTGTCACCAGGCTCAAAGGACATGCAACATTGTGGTGGGATGAACTGCAGGCTGAGAGGAGAAGCAAAGACAAACAAAAGATAAAGAACTGGGACAAAATAGTATCCAGGTTGAAGGCTAAATTTGTGCCCAAATATTATCAGATAAATCTATTCAAGAAGTAGTAGAACCTGAGATAGAAAGGTATGACAGTTAAGGAGTACACAAAGGAGATCTACAGGTTGAACATCAGAACTGGACAGAGGGAGAAAGATGAGGAAAAGGTTGCCAGATATATAAATGGCCTGAGATATGAAATCGAGGATGAGTTCAACATGATGTCATTAAGGAAAGTGGAGGATGCTTATTAGTTTTCACTAAAAGAAGAGGAGAAGTTGACCAGAAAACAAAGCCAACAAGGAAGGGCTAGAAGACCATCCCCAACTAGAGGTAAGGGAGTTACTCATGACAAGATAGATAAGTATAATTACGAGACTGAGAATCCACATAGTCACTGTTACACATTATTTTTGTCACCCTCATGATTGTTAATGATGTAAACCTATATGTTGCCTTCAAAGGGGTCAGTGGCCTAAATTCCTAAAGAAAAAAGGGAGAAGAACTTTCCCTGAGAGAAGAAGTTGTGTTTTCCTCTATAAAAACCCTATTTTGGAGGATTTTCATGGGTTGCACCATAGCTAGGGTGCAGAAATGCCTGATTTCTGTAGGCTGCACTATAGCTAGGGTGCAGAGTTTCTGCGGGCTACACTATAGCTAGGTCGCTGCGGCCTTCATACATGGGAAAAATGATCATTTTCTTGATGCTTCTAGAAGGAGAATATTCTATGATGAGGTGGCCTCTGAATGGTTTGGATCTTACTCACTTTCATGATTTAGTGGGATCAAACTAATCTCCTCACCTTATCCTCTTCATCTTATAAAAAGAGAGGAGTTCTCATGGAGAAGGTTGAGTTGGATTGAGTTAGCTTGAGCTTGATTGAGTTGGTTTTGGATTGAACTTGGGAAATTTAGCTTGAGTTTGAGTGGCTTTGAATTTTTCTTTTGTCAAGATAGATGTCAGATCTATAGTCTCATAATTCTTGGATCAGAAGTGTGTGGGAAGAAAGGAGTTGCTGGAAGGAACTTAACGATCAAGGCATTTGGTAGTATCTTTCTTCCACATTATTTAATACATATATAATTTTATTTCCTATATGAATGTTATTTGTCCATATTGTATGATTCCTTGATCACATGCATAGTTTCATATCAAATAGACTCTGTTATTCTTGTCTTTGTTGGCTTGTGTTTATTTGCAAATAATTCTCATAAACCTCATGATGGAGCTTGAATTGCATTGGTGAAGTGGGATCTTAAATATTTAAAAGGTATTTTCTAGATCCATTTCTCATTTGATAATTGAATCTAAAGAAAGAGTAGTGTATTGTTGTGTTTTGTTCTAGATCTAGGTGGATCTAGGGGGATTGATTTGTGTCCGCACTTAACAATTTACTCGTTAACAAAATTGGTGACTCCACTAGGGAAATGGATTGTTTTCCTAGTTTTCCTTGTTTTCTTGATTTGATTGATTAGTTTCTGTTTTCTAAGTCACTGGGAGATCCAGCTTGACTCTCTGACTATTAAAATTCACTGGAAAACCTTCATTTTCTTCATTTTTTCCATTTTTTGTTTGATTTTCGCGTCGTGCTTTGAGGGACAGTGCAATGAGTTAGGGTTTCTGCGCCCCACCTATTTAGTCCAGTGCGGAAACTCCGTGACCTACCCATATATGGCCCACGAAAATTAGGGATTTCCGCACTGTGTTAATCTAGAGCCCGCATAAATTGTGAAAATTTTTGTTTTTGATGGTTTTTCTTTACCTAGACCTTGGATTTGGTTTTGGGGTGAATTTTTGGGTTTGATTATGATCTTTTTATAGTCTGCTTGACATCTTTGAAACTTCTTTTAGACATATTTGCTTTGTTTTAGCTTGTTTGTTGTTGAAAGATTTGATCTCTTGCTTTGAGTGTCTTTCAGTTACAAAACATTGTTTTTTTATTTAGAATTGTTTGGTGAAAGAACTTATTTTTCTTTTATTGAATAATTCATGTTAAAAAAGAAACTTAGTTTGGGTTGCTTTTTGTTTTGAGGAAACTCACTCTTGATTTTAGTATCTCTTCAAACCAAAACGTTTTTAATTTCTTTCTTTATATTAGATTGGGGGCATCCTTGCATTTGATTTCTTGAAGATATTGATATTGAAGAGTTTAATATATTTTGGGACATTGTGCATATGGGAATGATACATGTTTTCTTCCTCTCGTAGCATAGCTTTCATTGAAATGAAAAGATTGCATCTTCATCTCTTTGCATAACTTTCGAGTTGGTAAAAACACCATATTGTCCATGCCAGCTTCCTTTTGAGTAATAATAGCCATAAAATAAAGTGCTTATAAAAATTGATTAGACATTTTTATATTTTCTGGTAGCAAACCTACATTATATTAGTTGTATGGATTTGGAATAGGTGTGAAAGATAACTTTCCAAAACTAAAAACAAATATAGAATCTTGAATTAGGGAGCGGTGAAATCCACTTATTACATTTTTTCCTGGGAAGCCCTTCTCACACAAGGGTCAAACTTTAGGTTGCATTGAGACTGGCAGAGTTACTC
>SNQJ01S0091170.1:43870-57323 GCA_010110895.2 Picea sitchensis | reverse complement strand
ATTTTTATTTCTCAAACCAAGTATATCAGAGAAATGCTAAAGAGGTTCATAATGGAAGATTGCAAACCAGTTATCACTCCCATGCAAACCAGTTGTAAGTTGAGCAAAGATGATGATTCAAAGTCTACAGATCAGAGGCAATAAAGGTCAATGATTGGCAGCCTACTATATGTGACAGCATCCAAACCATATTTAATGCAAGCAATTGGACAGGTGGCACAATTTCAAGAAGCACCAAAAGAATCATATGTATTAGCAGTAAAGAGGATTTTCAAACATCTCAAAGGAACATAAGAGTTTGGATTATGGTATCCAAAAGGAAAATATATATCACTTATTGCCTACACAGATGCAGATTGGGCAGGTTGTATTCATGACCAACGAAGCACCAGTAGAGCAACGTTCTACTTAGGTGAGTGTTTGGTATCATGGATAAGCAAGAAACAATCATCATTATCTCTATCTACAGCCAAAGTAAAGTATATTGCAACAACAACATGTTGTACATAGGTTCTTTGGATGAAACAAACTTTGACATATATACAGGTTGAGTATGATGAGCCCATTCCAATATATTGTGATAATACAAGTGCCATTAGTATCTCAAAAAACCCGGTGATGCACTCCAAGATGAATCACATTCCAATCAAGTATCTCTTTCTATGGGAATAGGTTGCATAAAAGAACATCAGAGTTGAGTACGTGGGCACAAAAGAACAAGTGGCAGACATAATTACAAAACCACTTCCATGAGAAGCCTTTGAATATCTTCACCAAATACTTGGAGTTATTTCTGCTCCAAAATGAATGCTTTTTGAATGCTTTTTGAATTATTATCTTATATGTCTTAGATGTACATGAGGAAGCACCATAAGAGGACAACTTAATCAGGGGGAGAAACCCCGGATGAAAATATACCTTTGCCATTGATGACAAAGGGGGAGAGATTTATCAGGTGCAAAGGACAGAGACATGGTTCCAGGGGGAGAAGATTTATTAGATGCAAAGGACAGAGGAAAATTTATCAAATATAGAGGATAGAGGCATGGTTCCAGGGGGATCATGAGTGATATGATTTCAATATTGCATCAGAGTGTTTCCATCAATTCCAAAGCAGGGGATTGTTGATTAAGGTTGGTTGTCATTGATGTCAACCCTTTAATAAATCCCCGCAACACAAAGGTTTGGGTAATGGACCCAATACTATTTGATGTAAAGATGACTCATTATTG
This sequence comes from Picea sitchensis, assembly GCA_010110895.2. Lineage (NCBI taxonomy): Eukaryota > Viridiplantae > Streptophyta > Pinopsida > Pinales > Pinaceae > Picea > Picea sitchensis. Next base: position 56,091 of record SNQJ01S0091170.1, on the reverse strand, counting down.
TCTTGTTATGGTTGATAAGAAGTAAAGATGGATGAACTCCAAAGTGGTCCCCTTATGGTGAAATCCCTCATGGGAAGACACTTTGGGGAGTAAGAGAACCCATGCTTAATTATGGAATAATGAGATGAAGGACAATAAATGTTTTAGGTAAACTATCCTATATGGATATTTCTTGTCATTCCATTTCCGTTGGTATGTGGAACGTCACATAACTCATCACAGTTAGAGAGTTATGACCATGAGAAGTTGGAGACCCCAAGTTTGGGTAATGGACCCAAGTGTTGTGAGGGAAATCCCCTTACAGACTATAAAATAGGGTTATCTTATGCATGCAGCTATCACCGAAAGAAATCTACTTTCTACCTTTGCCCCCAGACTTAAACCCCATTCCTTTGCAGCAAATACATGGTTTAGACCAACATACCTTGTTCTGGATGGTTGATGTCTATCCTTCCTCCCGCTTGATCACTTGTTAACAGTCCTCCTTTTAAAGATGACCTGTATGCAAAACAAGCAACAAACTACACATGCATTTTACCTATAGACTTATGGGTTAGAAATTCAAACATATATTTACTGTATTATGAAGAAATCATAAAGTGGCATGGGAAAAGCATTTCTTTATTACTTTAAATGAATCAACTTACAAATGTCGAGACCGACCACTGCTCCGTGAATCCTGATCCTTGGCTCCTCTTTCAACTGTCCTCCAACTTCTTTGCTTTGTATCTCTTCTTGCACAAGGATGGATAAAGGGTTGGGACAATGGGAATATGCAATAGGGTAGAGTTTCTTTACTCTATTTTTTCTTTTCCAAATGGGACCCCTATCCCTTCTTTTATAGGTTAGAAGAAGCTAGGTATTTGGATGAACCCTCGGCGATGCATGGTCGGGAGTTTCAGTTAACTCACCCAAAGCTCTGTGTTTTGTTAGCAACTTTCCTTTTTTCGTGCTTTTGTCAGTCCACGCATGCTATTTTAGGTTAGCTAGCATGTACACATGTTCAGTAATGGAGTAGGGTGTGTGGGCCCTTATAAAAGAGGTTTTTAAAGAGTTGTTCAGCAGTGCTTTTGGAAAAGAAGGGATATGAGATGGTCTGATGCCAGGTAAGCATGTATGGTGCAATTTAGGGTTATAAAAGATTCCCCCTAATGTCTGAGGTCAGAAGAGTATTTGATGGCCAAAATACATTACCGATCTTTACTGATGTGCCGAACAAGTGAGCCCAGGGACTAGGAGGTGTCGTCTGCAAAATAACAAATGTCTCACTGAGGCGGGCATACCCATGCTCAGGATAAAATAGAATCATGGCTACAAATCAAATACACTATAGATCCATGTCAAATAACTATATAAATTGTAGCCGTGAACAATACACAGCGGGGCTACATCTCGAAATCAAAAAGATATACATATAGAGTATCCATCTTTTAGAAGTTGATACGGCCTGATGGCTGGAGATGAGATCTTCAGAGCTCGAGCAACTACTTCAAAATCTTCAAAACTCGGGTAGGAGTGTAATATGAGTGTACGACTGCACTACCCAAAGGTATTCGATGACTCATTGGTCATGGACTTGATGATCAGACTGAAGGCTTCATTGATTTCGAAAAAGGACTTGATTGGACATTCAATATGGCCGGGTATGAGGACAAGAGACAAATTGCAGAGGGGCCGACTCATGCTTGGTAGAAAATTCCCTTGGGCAACAGCATGACATATGATGAGACTTATGCAGCATGGCATTAATCATAATTCTACGAAGCAAGAGGCAACGCAAACTCTCCATATGTTTGGAAGGATAACCAAACGGAGGAGGACACAACTCTATGTAGCGAGAACAACTTCCTAAGGTCGTACTACATCCCAAATCTTAACAAACAAACGAACAGATGTGCTTTATCCAAGGGCGACTCATTATGCTGCCAATAAAGAAAATACTTATCCCTTCCTCTTTTTAGGGTATATTTGTTTTTGTTTTTTTTGTCTTTTTCCAATAATTTTTGAAAAAAAGAATAAAGGAATGTTAAGTTACAATGGAGGAACGAGTGTGACAAACATACAAGCTCAAGGCACAAGGACAAGACTGATGTTCAGAATAATAATACTCGGGAAAAGTCCTCTAGGGGCAAAGGGTGTTAAGACGCAGAAGCAAAGTCTACAAGGCTGGCATATAAGGTATGCAAATGCGGTTAACAGAACACACAATGGTAACGTCCTTCGATGTAAGTTTAACGAGCCTAGAGAAGGTAAGCTCGGTGGTTTTTCATATTTAGAGAGTCTGAAAAAACATAAAAGGAGACTCCATTGAGGTACCTTTTTCGAAGATAGTCTATTCGGTTCGAAAAAGGGGGTAACTAGCACTGACAAGACGTCTATTCAAAACCATTTTAACGAGTGTGATAAGGACAAGATCACCTAGCGATTTTTTCATTTTTAAGGAGTCTGGAAAAAGCTTAACTATGGACTCCGTCAGGAATGTTCTTCTGGACCAATTTAACGAGTGTGAAATAAGGTCACTCGGCGATCTTTTCAATTTTAGGGAGTCTGAAAAGAGCTTAACTATGGACTCCGTGGGGGTTCCTTCTTCGTAAGTTTAGTCCCTCAGGCTTGAAAAAGGGATAAAATTATACCTCAAAGTACTCTTCTATAGATCTGAAGTTCCATAGAGTATACCTTTGTTCGTACAGTTGACCGTCCGGACTAAAAAAGAGGTAAACTACCACCGGACAGACATGACTTGAAATTTTAGTTTAACAAGCGTGAAAGGCCACAAGATCACTCGACAATCTTTTCATGTTTAGAGGGTCTGAAAAGGGCTTAAAAGGAGACCCATTATTTTTTGGAAATCCTAAGGGTGAGGTCAAGAGTGAAGAATAATGATGCAAATGAGGCTCAAACTTGTATTCAGGAAAAAATACAAGGACTCCTGAGCCTACAGTGTTTTAGATACAGCATGAATACCATAATGCAACCAGGATCTATCTAGGGCATCCATGTTCCGATAAGCTCTACCACCAAGTTGCGACAATGCTAAAGAAGAGATGATGGTTATGTGTCACAACTTGGTGGGATTGATCCTATGGAAAAGGAAAAAGACAACAAGATACAAAAATCAGGGTAGAAACCTAACCTATATGTTCAAGTTGATAGTCGGAAAAATTTTCCACAGACCGTCGAAAAATACTCAAAACTCAAAAAAAATTATCCCAATACCCGATCAAATCCCTCCTATATAATTCCTGAATCACTCTAAATGATTTTTGGTATAAAGAAAATGATAAGGGAGGCCAAAAAAGTGACAAAAAGAGGCCAAAGAGACTATAAATAGAAGTTGGCAACTCATTATCACCATTGTTGATTTGGAAATTGACTCTGGAGCCAAAAGACCCCCTTTGTCAGAAGTGATGATTCTGGGAGCTACAGTGGATGAAACGAACTTTTGTCTGGACCAAGTAAGTACAAACTCCCTTATCTTGCATTTCATGTTTTTATTTGTGCATTGGGTTTCATTTTTTAGGGGGGCATCGACTTTTAAAAGGTCGGCCCTAGGTCCACGTTGCTTGTCTCTGGACATGCCGCGTGTACACGCGACTGTCACTATTACAGCACATGTGGGCCCCCTTATGGAATGAAAAAGGCATAAAAAGCAAGGTTTAACCCTCCTGAACCTTGGTGTTTTGCAGGATGTATGTCCATTGGAGAGAAAGAGAGAATGAAGAGGTAAATGAGTTAGTCGGGGAAGACCCCAATGCTGTGGCTACTTTGATGCAGTGTGGGTTTCTCAAGTTTTTCCTATGTCCTTTCATGTAGGCACAACCTAGGCTACTAAATGCCTTGGTTGACTACTGGCATCCGGATGCAAAGGCATTCATGTTAGAGGGGCAGTCACTGGTGCCCACGGTCGGGGAAATTTACTTTTTGACTGGCCTCTCTAGGAGAGGGTAACCAGTCAATTTCCGGACTTTTCCTGTGGGGCCGCATAACATAGCGGAATTGATAGGCCTATACCGTGCAGCTGATACAGACTACGTGAGCACGTAGGTGCCTATAATCAAGATCACTAACTTATCACTATAGGCGATAGTATTTCTTATTGGGAGAATTACTGGTTCTGCGGCTCTACATCAGGCATCCCATGCATAGATGAACTATGCAGTCCAGTGCTTAAATGCACAATTTTTTGGTTGGAGTACCACATTGCTTGAGTGTATGAAAAGGCAACTGACAGATTGTCATTTGCAGACACATAGGAACTTCAATTTCGAGACCATTCTGTGTTCATTCTTTTTTTAGAGAGTTCTGAGTTTTAGTCCTCGAGTAATGGTATGAGGACATCAGGCCTCTCTTCCTGCTGTGTGTAGATGGACAGTACTACTGCCACAACAGGGTGGTGGAACGACCAATGAGTCCTTCGATGATGACTTCTTTGTGTGGTTGTCATGATAGATCCCGGTTATAGAGGATTACCCCTATGCAAGGATTGATTTTTCAAGAGACCCTGAGATACAAGTACCTCCTGGTGAGGAGCGAGGGGAGATGGGTAAGTCTCCACCCTTGTAGTTTTTTGTGTTTTAAACATATGTAATTTTTATGTTGTTTTGTTATATATATAATTTTTTGTTATCCCAAAGCATTTGATGGATTATGTGTTCATTGTGTGCAGATGTGGGACCAGTGCGACTCGCTAACTATGCGAGGAACAGGCGTCGTCCTCGGGCAGGGGCCACACCTGTCGTCCCAGGGGGACCAACAGTAGCAGGAGATCTTCTAGCCAGGGAGGCTGAGAGGGTATTGAGACAGGTTGAGCGTAACTTTATTGTGCTTACTCGCACGGTCCCGATGGCAGAGATTGAGGACCTGCCACCATCTATGCAGCCTCAGGTAGTGGGGGCACCACGGACGTGGGTCTGGTTGTTTCAGCATTTAGCCAACATTGTGGACCAATATAACAGGGCCCACAAGCCCTGAATTTAGCTAGACATTTTGACGTGCCATAAGCACTACTTGTATATATGTTTTTAGCGCATAAGCCCTGTGACTCGTTATCGGTTATATTTTTGAGGCACTTGCATCCATCTATGTACTCTGGTTAATTTATGATATTTATATATGGTTTTTTGGTCTTTTGTGTCTTATGGATCATGTGTGAAAAAATGTATTTACATGCTTATGTTAATGTTCTTTCATATGTGTGCAAGATGTCAATCTAAAATTTGATTAGCTAGAGTATCTGAAACTTGGTTTAATCTCCTAAGAACATAAAAATATATAATATAATCAAAGTTTCATTCTAAGAGACGTACCCTAAGGAATCGTCAGTGTAAAGTTGGATCATGAACCCGATATACTCTGTTTAACTAAGACACAACCAGTTGAGTGTCGAGATAGACCCAGAGATGAGAGATACCCAATGACAAAGCCTCACGAAGTAACTCAATAATTGCACTATACTCAGAGACATTATTTGTGGTGTCACCTAAGCATATACCTCCGGAAGATAATAACTGGCCTTGAGGTGTAAATATTACCTAAGCTACGGAGGCAAGCCTCTGAGTGTGCCCACTCACATCGTCTGCATACCCAACGAACACCTCGGAATCACTTGACATCTGCCACAGTGATGAAAGATAATATCAATGACACGTCCATAACACTAAAAGAAACTAAAAAGTAATAGTACAAAGACTATACATATGTTACAAAAAGTTACCCACAGTGACCTACCTATGAGTAATACTTCTTGAGGTAGAGCCCATTTCTAGGCTCCGCCAAAGCATTCCCTTCAAAATCAACCAGACAATAAGCACCCTTTTTTAAAACCTCTTTTATGATGAAAGGTCTGAACCACATGGGTTTGAATTTTTCTACTCCCAGGGGGTCCTTATCTTGGTCATAGACCAGGACAAGGTTGCCTTCAGAGAAAATCTGAGGACGAATGGACCTATCATACTGACACTTGACCTTATGTTTTTGAGCCTCATTGGCCAGGGCCACATCACGACGTTGTTCATTGAGCTGCTCCAGGTATACTAACCGTTTTTCAAGTGGAGAAGTGTCTGGCAGTAATTGTACTACCAACTTTAGAGATGGGATCTGACATTCGATGGGTAAGACTGCCTCTAGCCCATAAACGAGTTGAAAAGGTGAGAAACCAGTTGCAGTCTTAACAAATGTTTTGTAAGCCCATAATGTCGAGTATAACATCCAATGCCAATTTGACTTGGCTGAGTTGATAATTCGTTGTAGAATGGGCTTAAGGGTTTTGTTTATAGCTTCCACTTGCCCATTTTCTTGGGGGTAGTAGGGTGATGAATGTTCCTACCATAGCCCAAGCTTCAACGTTAACTCAATCATCATCTGGTTCTAAAAATGACTGCCATGGTCAGTGACAATCTCCCTCAGGACGTCGAACCTTGCTATTATCTGATTGAATAAAATGAGATTTGCAGTTTCTCCATCATATTTAAACGTTGGAATAGCTTCGACCCACTTTGTGAATTAGTCTATAGCTACGATGATATAGCGGTGCCCCCTTGCTAAAGGATGGTTGCATGTAGTGTAATCAATCCCCCACTTAGTGAAGGGACCAACTGTGATGACAGGAAACATGGGAGTGGGATGTGCCCTCATCTTCCGAGAGAATATTTGGCATGGATGGCACTTCTTGACTGATTCGATATAATCTTTGATAAGTGTCGACCAGAAGTAACCTGCTCGTAGAATATTTTGGGTTGTTTCCAACCCAGACAAATGATCGCCACAAGCTCTGGTATAGCAATCGTTAAGCATGATAACCGCTTCTTTGTGAGTGAGACATCAGCATAGGATGAAGTCTACACCTCTCCAATACAAAGTATCATTGAGTATGAGATAGTTCTTAGCCTGATGGCGTATGTGTCGACACTCATCATGAGAAGCAGTAGTGGGGAACTTCAAAGTATGGAGATAGATAAGTATATATCTGTACCAAGGATCCGAAGAGGTGATAAAAAACATATATCCTCTAATAGGCGACTCTTCAGGCACAAGATCACCTGACTCAACCAAAAGTTCCGAAATAAGTTTTGTGAAGACCAGTGACTTTTTAGACTTCGTTGAAATGAAATCCAAGTCAAACTCCTGGAGGATGACTATCCATCTACTAATTTTTCTACCTATTAACCATCATGTCAACATGTACTGAAATGGATTGACGACAACAATCACGGTGGTCCTGCGAAATAGAACATAATGACGGAACCGTCAAACAGCATGGATTGCTGCCAACGCAAGATTTTTGGTATGATAATAATTGAGTTCTGGTCCTACGAGGCCTCGGCTCAAGTAATAGATGACATATTCTGAGAACAAGTCATCTTCCTGAACTAAGACAATGCCAATGGTTGACTCTGTTGCAGCCATATATAATAGGAAGTCCTTGTTATAGTTAGGTGGTCGGAGCAGAGGGGYGGTTGTGAGTGCATGTTTCAATGTGGCGAAAGAGCGTTGAGTGGCATCATACCAAAAAAAGGGAACGTCTTTTTTAAGTAAGAGCATAAATCCCTTGGTGATCTTAGCGTAGTTAGCGATAAAGCATCTTAGAAAATTTGCCTTGCCCTGTAGACTCTGAAGTTGAAGGATTGTGTGTGGGGGGGGCAACTGAATTATTTCCTCAACCTTGAGAGGATCGACCATGATCCCTGTTGTTGACACTATGAAACCTAACAATCATACTGACATTACGTAGAAGTTGCACTTGTTTGGATTCAAGCGAATCTGAAAGTAGCGACAACGTTCGAAGATAATTCGGAGGTGTGTGGGATGATCCATTCTCTTGCGAGATTGAGATGCCAAATCATCTAAATAGGCTTCGAATATGTGCTTGAGGTCATGGAAAGCAAAATACATGGCCCGCTGAAAGGTGGCTCCAACATTTTTGAGACCAAAATACATTTTACGATATGAGAAGGTACTCCATGGGCAGATGAATGTCGTTTTGTGTTGGTCTTTGGGTTTGATTTGGATTTGATTATATCCCGAAAAACCATCCATGAAAGAAAAGGCTTCGCAACCCAAACATTCATCAATGATCTGGTCGATGAAAGGTGTGGGAAAATTATCTTTGGGATAGGCCTTGTTCAAATCACGGAAGTCGGTACATACACGAATCGTGCCTTGTCTTTTATTGACCAGCACGGGGTTTGACACCCATTGGGTCAAATGGATAGGATAGATAAACTCGGCTTTTAGCAATTTCTCAACCTCAACCTTAATGGCTGCAACTTTCTTAGGATTAACTGGACAAAGCTTCTGTCGAACCGGCTTGGCATCAGGATATGTTGTGATTTCATGCTCAACTATTTTTGGATCAATACCTAGCATTTCCTCATAAGACCAGGCAAAAAAATCATGGAATTCTTTGAAAAGATATGTATAGAGTTGAATCTCTCGGGGGGAGAAATCAACTCCGACAAAAACATTCTCCACAATGCCAGGGTTTCGGAAGATATTGATCGGTATGGTTTCAGAGATGGTTGCCATATTACCCTCAACATAAATTTCATGGGTAGCTAAGAGATTAATAGGACAAGACCGATCTCCCATCATAGTCACGGTGAATTCTCCTACTTCGATTCGGCTTAACTCTAGGAGGAAGTATGATCTGTGATGAAGATCTTCCTAGGGTTTGTCTAGACTAGTCATTGCTTCGTCAGAGAGAAATACCAAGTCTAACAAATTGGTGCCAGTGAGAGAACCATGAGCCCAAATAGGCTCTAGAAGTGGATCGAACTCTTGTGCGGTAGTTGGATCAGTGCTAGTTGAAGCTTGTTGGACTAAAGAGTACGCTACTTCAACTGCGGACAAGGGAATGGACATGCCCGAGTGCCCTATCCCATCCATCATGGCCAATGGGGAAGGAAGTATCCACAGATCGTCGAAGTAAGTCGTGCAGAATGACGAAACTTGAAAAATACCAACCTTATGGTGATTGGATATAAACTTGATATCGCCTTGAGGGGGCGGGTAATTGAAGGTACCCATCAAAGATGGGCATAAACCAACCCCTACGTTGACAACACCTGGTTGAGTATTATCAATCATTGGGACCGTGGATGCCCCCAATGTAGGGTCAGGTCTAGAGAAAGACAATTGATCGATGGTCACTGTCTGGCCCTCGTGTGGAAACAACAAGACCCAGAAAACTGTAGCAACCATTGCTTGCATGGCATAAGTCCAACTCCTTCCTAACAAGAGGTTATAGTCGAGAGGAGCATCGAATACCTCTACTTCGACACACATGGTCTTCCCTCCTAACTGCACGGGGAAAGAAGGAAGAATACCATGTGGTCGGAACGAACGACCGTCGAAAGCGGTGAGAAGAGTAGGTGACGGAGACAAAATGAGTTGGCCAATGACCTTCCAACATGCCAATGACATAACGCATGTTGAGGCGCCCTCATCAACCACCGTGTGGAAGATATTCCGAGTAAAAGTTTTCATGGGATAACCAACTACTATCTAAAACGCTATGTGGTAAGGCAAACGAGGTTTTAAGTCGGTTGTATCCAGCATGATTGTACCTGGGTTACAAGTCTCGGTAGATCCTAAAGTGGTTAACAAGGCTTTCCTCTGGGAAGGGTAGCTTTGGAGGACCTCGAAAGTAGACATTGCACAAGGGGTTTGTGATAAATCTTCCACTACAGAGTAGTTATGGGCATCCCTTGCGTTTGGGTTATGAGAAGATTTTTTGAATGCGCCTTTGGGAATGCATGTCATTGTTTTGCCCAATGTCTTCTCAATCTATAGAGGAAGAGATGGCAATTCAACTTCTTTACCCTTCTCAGAAGTGCTTGGTTTACTATAGTCATGCACTCTAGTCGATATGAAAGAATCACTCTTCACCATATATACATTCACAGATGTTGGGTTGTTCGAAGATGAAGAGGGTTCTTGGTTGCCCCCTTCTGTTCTTACAGAGGCTTGGGTTAGATTTTTCCCATGTTGAAATGGATCGGTAAACACAACAGGTTGTTGTTGCGTCACAAACTTTTGGGCTTCTGCAAGCCGGGGACACAGATGGGTCGGGTGGTCTTCCGTGCACAAGTTGCATGGATACCTCGCCTTCTGTTTATCAGTGTTTTCCCCGCCAACATTATTGGTAGGTTTTTTATCCCCCTTACCCTTCTTTTGTTGTTTTTTCTTTCCTTCAGGCTGTTGGGTAGCCTTTGGGTTAGTCGATTGCACTGTGTGTACCTCTGACGTTTTGGTAGGGAAAGCAACCAACGTAGTAGTTTGTTCGGTCGTTGTGTGTTGTATAGATAACTGTTGCAACTGCTTCGTCAATTGCTCAGCGGGCTTTGTTTGTGCTAAACCAACAATACCATCGGCATGTGGTCCAACTCTCTATCTAGTTGTATCCAGTATTGAGCGTGGCGCATCTGGCNGGCAAGATGTTGTATAATAAACCGGACTGAGAATAGATGAGTTCAAATTGTTGAGCTCTCATGATGGCGTCTTCTTCGGAGAATACTCCTGACATCGCGACGTCTTTGGATAAATATGGGACCAAATACTTAAGGAACCACTCAAGAAGGAATGTTGGTGGGACTGACACCTTAATTAAACTCTTCTGGTGTCTCCATTCTCGGATGTGATCCGAGATATGGTCCGTTGTTGTCTGTTCAAAATTGGTAAGCAGCTCTGTGCCAGCATCGTATCTCTCAGGTAACTGGAAATGGTTTAGGAAATCCATTTCCAGTTCACCAAAGGAAGAGTATCTTGAGCGATCGAGCTCAATGTACCATTTTGTGGCACTCCCAATGAGAGTACGTTGAAACAATCACAATTGTATGGAGTCATCTTTCAACGAGTTATATGAGCACCAAAAATGGAAGGTAGTCACATGATCTCCTGGATCTTCGTTAGGCTTGGCTTCGAACTTTAGGATGTCGGAAGGAAAATTTGTTGGCATAGGAGGCCAACGTGGATCATGACAGATAGGGTCATTCAACAACCTTGTCAAATCTGGCAAGTGCAAAGTCGCCAGGAAGGGTAGTTTGGGTTGTTGTGATAACCTGGGAAAAAGGGGCCTGGAGTTTGACTGGCACTAGGTTGTCAGGAAAAGTTTGGTTGCTGGCCCGGATTCTGGTAGAAACCATGGCCTTGACCAGCATATGGATTTTGCGTATGTGGATACATCGCCGACTGATTTTTAAAATAGGACATAGATGGTTGGGCATGCATTACATTCGAAGGACTTTGGGAAAGGTTGCCCCATGCCATTCCCATGGGTATAGGCATAGTAGTTTGTCTAGGGTTCCATTGATTGTGGAATGAATTACCCCATATTAGCATTCTAGATGAGGGAACGGATCGATGCCAAGAATTCCAAGGCCCTGATGCGGAAGAAGTTCCTAGATTTGCCCCCTGTGCAGGAATAGTACCCTGCATAGGAATCAATTGTCCAAAACTGGGATTGCTCCCAGTCGGGAAGGAAGCTGACAAGAAGGCATTGTTACCGAACGTTCCTATCAAAGAAAAACATTTCAAACCTACCGACATTCTATGCGAAGGTGGTCCTTGACTCCTCGCTCCAAATAAACTATGGTGTGTAGGTTGCCCGACGGATTGCTGATGCGATCCACCGAGTGAAGGGGACGAAGGAGGTATATGACCTCCTCCGTAAGGGAAAGAGTTAAAAGGTGTAGGAGTGCCCCCCATGTGACCTTGCAGAGGAGCGCTAGAGCTCCCTGCCCCTAGACCTGAAGTCTGTAAAGTGGAGTAGGAAAGTACAGGACTTGTACCTGAACTAGACATCCCGTAAGAGAACGGAGGGCCTATCGCACTTGGTGTAAAAGGGGTTGTGGCCACTGCCAAAGACGGGATCGGACCACTGTGTGATGTAGTTGTGGTCGAGACCATGGTGGCTCAAACCAGTGATGGTGGGTTAGGAGGTGGAAATTCTCCTGTGGTGACAACCGTAGTGGGACTTGAAGAATTCCCAAAAGGAGTAACAACATTGGTTTCCATTGTTGTGTGCAACACTGTCTAGTGCTCGTAAAATTGAATTGGTACGATGAAAGGTGCCAAGAAATCAATGGTTGGGGTTTCAACCAGGCCAAGAGCATTCGCTTCAAGGTCCAAAATGGTCGATTCCTCCGGATGTTGGTTGGGCACAATTGCTTGTGACCCGGTCGCTTCAAAAGACCCTTGTTGGTCTAGCTTTCGCCTTAATGGTG
>SNQJ01S0091169.1:65283-84768 GCA_010110895.2 Picea sitchensis | reverse complement strand
AATTTCAGATAATAAGCCTCTTTGAGGGGGCAACCTCCTTTTACCCCACTTAAATGTTCAAGTACAAGATGATTCAAAATGAAAATGTCTCCTTGGTATATATAGGAGACTAGAAGGTATAATTACAACTAATGGCCTAAAGCGGACATAAATAAAATAACATTACTAATATAAAATGCCCCAATTAAGGGGTAATGAGCCAATATTAGAGCTTAACAGTTAGGCCCAAGTTGGCACCTCGGTATTGTGGACCCTTTGAAGTTCTAGATAGAGTGGGACCCACGATAAAAACACATATTGTTTTCCATGTTTCATTGCTGAAGAAATATGTACATGATTCTAATCATATAATTGTTTGGTCTATGATCCAGGTGGAACCAGAGGGAGAATTCCTGCTAGAACCACAATGCATACTAGACAGGAAGGAAACCCCACTCAGGAACATAAACCATTGCACAGGTCAAGGTGCAGTGGAAACACTTTGGCCCAGATGAGGCCACATGGGAACTGGAGGATGCCATGAAACACGCATACCCATTTTTGTTCACTTCTGTACATACATGACATGCTAATAGATATAACATAGAGGACGATGTTCCTTTAAGGGGGAAGGAATTGTGACACCATGTTTCCCCCAGTTTGTAAATATAACTATAAATAGCCAAAATACTATGGAAAAATTTATATGTGTGAATATTGATTCGATGGACCTTTGTTTGAAAGGTAAACGAATGTGAACCAAATTAATTAAATGGATAAGTGTTGCATGACTACTGGAAGGGGGGGTGTACATAGAAATACCACGAATGCTATATGGAGAGGGGGTGAAGGGGACCAAGAATGGTTGCGTTAACCTTCACCAAACCAATGCTTACTAGATTTAAATGCTCTTGGACCAGAACAGTCCTCTAACCTAGAAATAAATTACAATCAAGTTGGTGGGTGGGAAGACCTCCTCAAGAGTTAATGAGGGGATTGGGCATAACACCCATCTGTAAGGTTTCCAGACCTGACCGCGGACTGGGAATTCGAGTCACACCCGACCTTGCTAAAAGAGGTGAGAAAGGAAGGTGTGGTGGGTAGAGGAAGAACACGCCTGCGAAGAGTCCAGAGAAAGGAAGTGAATCTTGGGGATTCAAGGAAGAATTGAAAAATTAAGCATTCTAGATACAAGAAATGGCAGAGAAGGTTTCGATACAAGCTGATAAATGAGGCTAGTCCTCCTTTCTTGGTATCGTGTAAACCACTGCTAGGATCCTGTAGGAAGAGGAGAGTAACCTATGTCCCTATTGTGGTTGAGCGGGAAGGAAAGGATATCTTGCAGAGCATCGTGGTCTAGATCGAGGGTGGCTAGTGGTAAATCCGTTTGGAGTCACTGAGCCTACGATTGGGTGGAAATGGACACCCCTTCCAGTAGTCGCTTCACATTGACTAGTTCTGATAAGTATTTTCCCTGCTTTAATTGTTGAACTAGAATGATGAATGATTATTTGGTCATATATATATATATATACGTGCATTTGACAATCGTCTTTTGTGTGTGAAATGCTATGTTATGCATATGTTTTCGTCTCCTTGTGAATTCACACTCCCTGCTGATAGACTGTATATCCAGCTTAACCATGGGATCTTTCCCAGGCATAGAACGCTTCACGGTCGAGATAGAAGATCTCGCACCAACCTAAAACCACCCATCTGAAGAAGGGTACCTCTCCCAGACCCCCCCCCTTTTCCATGTGAATTGCCAGGGCCGAGTCCCTAACCCATTCCGCGCAAAGCCCAGGAAAATTATGGTGCGAAGGTCTCGAAAGGGAAGACATTTCCTTGTCTGAAAGATGAATGAATGAGATCCACTCGGAGGAAACCAAGGGTTGTCATGGCCATTGGCCATGGGAAAGAGCACGAGAATTAACCCCTGAACCCATCCGAATGAGTTCAGAAATCACGCGTCGGGAGAATCGTGAGTTGGTGTGACTAAAACCTCTGAAAACCAAAGTTGTGATGTGATCTGGACCGTAGATCCCGGGATCTATCGGGACCCACCTTGACCATCGGATCGACGAGATCAGAGTTCACACATCGGGAGAATTGCACGTTGGTGCGACTAAAACTATTGAAACCCGAAGTTGCGATGTGATCTGGACTATAGATCCAAGGATCTTTCGGGACACGCTTGGACCATTGGATCTACGAGTTCAGAGTTCACGCATCAGGGAGATTGCATGTTAGTGCTCCCAAATTCTTTCGAAGCTAAAGTTACGAAGTGACCTGGACCGTGGATCCCAGGATCCTACAAGATTCCCCTCAGTCGTCCGATCCATGAGATTGGAGTTCGTGTATCGGGAGGATTGCGAGTTAAAGTGGCCACAAACACCGAACGCTAAGATTTCCCTCAACTAACGGGTTAGATGGTGATTATGCCAGATGTTAGAAGGGTTGATGACTAGACCTTCCCCCTCAGGGTAGTACCCTAGAGATGACTCGAGATGAGATAGTTGGAGGGAAACCAAAATGAAAATTATTATGACCTGCCCTACTATAAAAGAGTATTTAAGGGGGGTAGGTGTGTTACAAAAACCCTAGGAGGTTAAAGCACATGTTATTTTTCTTGCCTTAACAACTTTTCACCTACTAGATTATGCTAGAAACCCTAATTTCTTGAAGCTTTATGCTAAGGGCCTTGCCATTGCAACACCCTAGCATCATTTGTTTCATCTATCCATCATTTACTTCATCCTTGAGCTAAAGGAGGAAAACCACTAGGGCCTAGGGTTACCTACTTCCTAGTGGCCATTTCCCCCCTAGGGTTTAGTGATTGAAGCCTTGGGTTACCAACACTTCAATCATTGATCTTCTTGTCTTTAGCTCTAATATTATCATTTGTTCCTTCAAGTTTTTTGCTGCTAAAAGAGACTCCATTAACCCTAAAAGCATTAATCTAAGCCTTGCACTTGATTGATTCATGAACACAACTCTCAAAACTTTTAGCTCAATCTATCTACTAACTTCTCCTAACCCTAGAAGAGAATAATTTACTAACCTACTTGATGTTGTTATAAAATTAAGCTACAACCATTTATTGCAACAATAAAAGCATTTAAAAGCAATTGTATAAGGTATGATATGTGTGATAAGATATGATATGTGTGATATCACCTTTTGCACTCCAACTATCTCTATAATTAGTAGCATGTGCCATGTGCAACTAAGTCTTTTGCACTCCAGCTAGTTCTTTGTGCTTTGCTTTTACTTGAAACTTTGACATTTCTACCTGGAAGAATGAAAAGAGCATGAAATTTCTACTGCAAGATTGAAAAGAGCATGAAATGTGTGATTTTTGTATATGTAGGTTGTTTCATAATTTCCATATTTATATGTAGGGTGTTTCATAATTTCCATTAAATTCTTTTTATATGCTTACTTTTTATGTGCTCACTCTTTGATAGCTTTCACTGTTTGATAGCTTTCTTTAAAACGAATCAGAGTTGATGTTTGATAGATTTCATTTAAACAAATCAGAGTTGATCTATTATTTCTTTATATAGGAGTCTTCATATTTTCTTTTACAGAAACTTTGCAAGTAAGCATACCTTTTATACATTTGTTTCATATAAAGTCATATGAAAGCTGCTAGCTCAACATTGTGGATTTGATTAGAATTGTGCTTTGTTTTTACCTGCAACATTGAAATTTCTACTTGCAAGATTGAAAAGAGAAGAGTTGTGTGAACTTGTGAATTTATTTATATGTAGACTGTTTCATAATTTCAACTAAATTCATTTTATATGCTCACCATTTGATAACTTTCATTAAAACAAATAAGAGTTGATGTTTGATAGTTTTCATTAAAATGAATAAGAGTTCATCTCTTTTACAGAAACTCTGCAAGTAAGCATACATTTTATACATATGTTTTGTATAAGGTCATATGAAAGCTACTAGGTATGCATCATGCATCATGCATCATGGATTTGATTCTAATAAGCCGAATTGTCAGCCTCCATGTAAAATTGAAGTGTAGCGGTATCTGTTTTAAAACAGAATTGAGATTTCCATCCATTGTTCCTTGAAGGTGTTAAATTCTGCATACAACCCAACATTTGAATAAAATCCTCCATGAGACTGAGGATTAGTATCATAATTATTCCATCTATGTGTTATAAAAACCATAAACTAAACCCAATGTTGAGTAAACAATGCAATTAACCTAGTTCGCAGACGAAGGCAAAAACATTTAATTGCAATTAACCTAGTTCACTCCGACGATATTAGACTTCTAAATTTATTCAAATTTGACATTCTAGATATCTCATCATTCACAAATTTCATCCACTGTTGTGCGCCTCTGTACAAGCCGGTTCACATTTCTACAATATCATGAAATTTGAAAAACCAGAGGTACATTTATGCTTTTCTTAACAACGAACAGGCATAGTTACACGATTCAGTCCTTTACGAAAAATATTTTTTCTTTCATCTATAAATATTGTCAAATTTAAGTACGTTTCATATTCTTTCCTCCAAAATTCGTCGTATCTATGCACATTGCCTCTTCTTTTCTGAAATTTTCTTGAAGTTTTCAGATTCTTGGAAGAATTGTTGTTGCGATATCCTTTTCTGAAATTTTGTAAAGTTCTTTGAAATTTGTTCGAATCAAGTCTTACATCATGCAAATTAGCTCAAATATTTGCAAATCGCTTTCCATTGCCCTCAAATTTATCAAATTCGTGCACATTTTGTCGAGCTTTTGCAAATTAAAATAAAATATGTGCAAACCTTGCAGAGATTACCGATTTCTTCGCCTTTCAGAAATATATAGTAAAATGTTGTGAAAATTTGTCCATATCGCCGCGTTGTGAAGTTCTAAAACTGAAGCAGACGAATTTGGAGAATTGAACTAGGTGCGGGGAGCCCCAACATAGCTTACACACTTTGCTAGTAGCCATGCACTTTGCTCTATTTTCTTCACAGTTTCTGGTGGAGAAACTATAATTGGGCCCTCTTCAATAATCTGTACATCACACATAACTGAAATAATTAACAAAACCTATGTAATATACTTGTCCATGAGACTAACCACCCTCTTCATCCTGGGATTTGTGGTGCCAGTGGACAATTTAGACACGGGAACCATCACCCGATCCATGAGAAAAATATGCACATATCTGAGAACAAGATTGACATCATAGAGGAAACCCATCCCCTAGGGTGCAAGAATGAGTATGTTATCCAATGTAGCATGGTCCAACTATGATCCATAAATGTTGTCAAGTTGTTTACTGGAGAATTTAGTTCTTCAATGCATTTATCAATTCCTATCAACTCCAAAAGCGCAATCCCTTTAGAAAATCCCCAGCCCGCCTCACCAGGTTCCCTTCTTGGATATATTTTGGATCTCTTCTGTAAATCCAAAAGTGAAATCCCTTGAGAAAATCCCTAGTCCTCCTAACCATGTTCCCTTCTTGGAGATATTTTGGATCTCTTATGTCATCTACAGATACTCGACCACACAACGAGGCTTGCATATGTTGGTGGACGTGATCTCATATTTGTCGATCCCATTGTAGTTGATCCTTCCTGCCATCTCAAATGCCTTGGACCCTCCTGGTAAATCATGAAGTATTACTTTGTATGACTTCACCGTGCTTGATGAAAAATGCCTAGCAACTATGGTCGTGGCCTACTGCATGCATGCCATATAGCTACACAATGACTTGACGCTAGAGACTCCTAACTTCCATGGCCGCTTCCCAAAGCATGCCTGCGAGGTAAATATCATATAATAATCAATTTTTAAATATAATATGGAATAATTATTGAAACTTGTGAACCTATCTGCTTGGTATGGAGAAATGAAACTTGTTCTAGCATAGAAAATGACTTGATTTGATCCGAGGATTTTGGTAAATCCCAAAAAATTAAATAAGGGGTTTGTTCATAAAGTTATTCTCATGTGGTTTGTTCGAGCATGAAGAGTGACTTGATTTGATATTTAGTTAAATCCAAAAAAATTTAATAAAGGGAAATGCTGAAATGTTCAAGCACCTCTTCAAAATAGTTTTTCAATCGATATTTGAAGTTAGCATTAAATTATGATATTTGAAGTTGGTGATTAGTCATGTAAATGATGAAAGAATGTTTTCAACTAAATCTGGTTAACGTGACATAGTGAAAGGAAAAATAATGGTAGTATACACAATGGACCCCAAATTTCGTATTGCTGGGTACAAGAAGTAGACTATAGGGACTACAAAAAATTATGCACTCTTCCAAGTAACGAGATTGTGAACAAACTAAACATCACATGTAATTATTGGTCCAAAACGCTTGAATTTTTTGAACATGTTTGTATGCATATAAAATTCATTAACACTAGATCCCAATGACATTGTATTGTTGATATTAATATGAGAAGATCTCCTTCATTTATTATTCTTCAATATGCACTCTTCCAAGTAACGAGATTGTGAACAAAATAAACATCACAGGTAATTATTAGCCCGAAACGCTTGAATTTTTTGAACATGTTTGGATGCACATAAAATTCACTAACACTAGATCCCAACGATGCTATATTGCTAATATTAATATGAGAAGAATGTTGTTCCTTTACTCTTTCCATTGGATCATGCTACTTAGAATTTGGATAAACAATAATCAGTGAGGCTATGCTCACAATCTCTATTATTCAATGAAGGTAGATTACATCATTATATAGGAATTGGTTCTACTTAGGCAGTTACAACAAATCACTAAAAATTAAGATCTACTATAAATACTGGTAGAGTTCATCTACACAACTATCTCTTGCTCCATTATTTCCAGGTCTCCCCCTTAATGGAGAATGGATTGACTTCTACACCTAACATCTCCCTAAACAACTCAAACTTAATCTTTCCAAGAGGCTTAGTGAAAATATCAGCAGTATTTTCAAGTATTACAATACATAATACCTATTTCATTTGACTGCAACTTTTCTCTAACAAAATGAAACTGAGTATCAACATGCTTTGTATTTGCATGATAAATCGGATTATTCTCCATCTTGATTGAACTTTGATTATCACATTTGATCATTGTAGGTTCCTTTTGTTCTTCTCCAACATCTTGAAGAAGTCTTCTCAACCAAACAACTTCACAAGTTGTTGCACACACGACTTTATATTCTGCTTCAGTAGAAGACAAAGATACAGTAGGCTGCTTTTTACTTCTCCATGAAACAACCCCGGATCCAATGCCAAACACATATCTAGTGGTTGATCTTCGATCATCCGGATTTCCAGCCCAATCAGAATCTGAATAACTTGTCAACTCAACATCATATGCATCAGTGTATTTAATACCATAATCAAGTGTTACTTTTAGATACCTGAGTACCACCTTTGCTGCATTCCAATGGATTTCTTGAGGTTTCGCCAAAAAATAACTTAACATACTCACAGAGTATGCAATATCAGGTCTGGTTGTGGTGAGATAATTCAAACTACCCACCATCTGTCTATACATAGTTCCATTCACCTCCTTCGAACCATCATCACAAAAAAGTTTCTCATTCTACTGCATGGGAACAATAGAAGATTTACACTGATCCATTTTAAATCTCTTAAGTACTTCTCTGACATACTTACTCTGACAAACAAAAGTTTGGCCTACATTTATCCAAACTTCAAGACCTAGGCAATAATGTAACCCACCAAGATCTTTCATTTCAAAAACTTGTGACAATTGCTCCTTGATTTCATCAATTATTTTCCCTGCATTTCCTGTAATTATCAAATCATCAACATATAAGGAAATCAATACTATATACTCCTGCTCATCAAATTTGGTATACATATTTGGATCACTTTTTCTCCTCATAAAACCATGTTGAATAAAGAAAGAGTCTATCTTCTCATACCACAACCTAGGTGCCTGTTTTAGTCCATATAATGCTTTCTTTAACTTACACACTAAGTGTTCTTGCCCATGTTCCACAAACCCTTCACGTTGAGTAATGTAAACCTCCTCCTTTAAATCACCAATAAAAAATGCAGATTTAACATCTAATTGGTGTAGCTTCCAATGATACTTCGTAGCTAAAGCAATTAACAATCTGATAGTATTCAATTTAGCTACTGGTGCAAATGTTTCAGCATAATCAATACCTTATGTTTGTGAATACCCCTTTGCCACCAATCTAGCCTTATATTTATCTATACTACCATCTGATTTAAACTTGGTTTTGTATATCCATTTTCATCCAACAAGCTTTTTATGTTTAAGAAATTCAGTCAATTCCCAAGTATTATTTTTCATTATAGATTCATATTCTTCCTCCATTGCATTTCTCCATTCATCACGTTCATTGGCTTCATCAAAACTCATGGGTTCTATGACATTTGAAATGCTACTCATTAGGGCATAGTCTCTATACCTATCAGGGAGCCGAACTTGTCGTGAAGATCTTCTCAACTGATTATTTTTCTCCCCACTTTGTGAAGATCTGTTTTCACCACTAGGTGAACTCTGACTGGTTGAAGTGTCCATGTCACTGTCATTGATTCCTTCGTGTTGTTGCCACTGTCGCTGTGGTTGTGGTTGTTGTTGTGATGGTTGATGTTGCTCTTCTTTAACTCCTTCATCAATAAGTCTATGCCATTCCTCATGACTGTTGTCGTCATGATTTACTGCTTCCTACTCATGGAAAAGTACATCTCTACTCGCAAATATTTTGTGAGTAGATGGATCAAACAGTTTGTATGCTTTGAATTCAGAACAATACCCTATGAAAATACATTTAATGGATTTAGCATCCAATTTCTTCCTATTCTCCTTTGGAATATGTGCAAAATCCTTACACCCAGATACTTTCAAATTATGAACTGCAGGTTTGGAACCATACAAGGCTTCGAAAGGAGTAATATTATCAAGACACCTTGTTGGAATTTTGTTCTTTAAGTAAACCGCAGTATTTATGGCTTCAGCCCAAAATGTATTCGAAAGATTCTTACCTTTCATCATACTGCGTGCACACTCTACCAGAGTTCTGTTTTTCCTTTCAGCCACTCCATTCTGCTTTGGAGTGTGGGGTACTATAAACTGCTATACTATTCCATGATCT
The DNA here is from genome assembly GCA_010110895.2 of Picea sitchensis. Taxonomy (NCBI): domain Eukaryota; kingdom Viridiplantae; phylum Streptophyta; class Pinopsida; order Pinales; family Pinaceae; genus Picea; species Picea sitchensis. Next base: position 75,665 of record SNQJ01S0091169.1, on the reverse strand, counting down.
TTGCAATATTTGATGACGTCTCCTGATTTATATTCTCCCCCTTGATCTGAACGGAAGATTTTGATGGATTTTCCTGTCTGCTTTTCCACCATGGTTCTGAATTCCTTAAAGTACTCGAAAACAACACTTTTTCTTCTAAGGAAATAAACCCATGTGTATCTCGTGCAATCATCAATAAATAATAGAAAGTAAAATGCACCTCCTAAAGACCTAGTCTGCATAGGCATGCAAACATCAGTATGCACAAGATCTAACACATATCTCTTTTTCTTATCAGGATTGGAGGGGAATTCATCTCTGTGCATCTTTCCTAATGCACATCCATCACAAGCAACATTCTCATTCTTTAACATGGGAAGTCTTTCAACCATATTCTTTTTATGTAATAACAATAAATCAGGATGATTGATGTGTCCATACCTTTGATGCCAAAGACTCTCTGTTGGCATAGTTGCAGAAGTTAGGGCGTGATGTTCTTTTCTGGTAACATCAAGCTTGTAGAGTCCTCTTGCTCTGACTCTCGTTGCAACAGTTCTGTATTGGTCCAACAGATGCTTCACTATGCAATAATTCTTGAAGAATTCAACCTTCAAGTTCTGATCTGTAATGGTGGAAACATAGATCAAATTTTTCTTTATCCCTGGCACATACACCACATTACGAATATGACGAACAATACCATTTGGAAATGTCACAGGAATGTCTTTGTATCCCTTGATCTGATGAGCGCGGTCATCTCTAAGATATATGCTGACTCCATTCTGTGTTTCTTTAAAATTAGTGTACCACATCTTATTACATGTCATATGTATTGATGCTCTGGAATCCACAAACTAGGAATCAATATCATCTGTTTCAATAGATAAAGCAGTGTTAGACACAAATAGCCTAAGATCACGTGGTGGTTCATAAATATCATCACTAGCAATAAACAATTTGAGATCATGATTTGAAGGTTCTTCTGCATGATGACCTGAATAATTTCTATGTTTATTCCTAGCCTCATCACTCTTCTTCTTATGACAGTCTTTAATAAGATGCCCAGGTCGACCACAATAAAAGAAACTCTTTGAATCATTCCTATTAGAGGGCATACCTTGATTTGGCTTTGGGTATTGTCTTATCTGCGATGAACTGCCTCCTCTGCCTCTTTCTCCTGATCTCCCTTTCATGGATTTTTTATTTGCCAAATCTGAATTCCGAGGCTTTAAGTTCCCGTGCCTCTCTTCCTCTTGCAACAAAATTCCTGTCAATTATTCAAAAGTAGGAGGTTTCTCCCTTGCCGCGAGACCTGTTATGAACATATGATAATATTCTAGCATACCATTTAAGGTAACGGTGTCAGATCAATGCTGGAAACTGTTTCCCTATGTTTCCTAGCTTGTCTTTCACCTCTTTAATGCGACCCAAAAATGAACTAATAGATTTATTTCCTTCCATATTAATGCATAGAAATTTAGTTTCCATGAACATAATACGATTTGTGTTGCTAGTTTCATATAAAGATTTAAGCGTTGTCCACTTTTCAGTAGAAGTGTTAGCTTCTCTAATATGCAGAATTATGTTATCTTTAACAGACATACACAACAATACCTTAGCCTTGTTTTCACGCTTCTCCCAATCTTGGATCCGTGTTGCTGTCACACCGACAACCGCATCTGGTTTCGCTTCAGTTCCCTTCGCAATGGTCCAGACACTGTACCCTTCCATCAGGGTTTGCATCTTGAATTTTCAGTTAATGAAATTCGAGCCATCTAACTTGTTGGCTTCGTTGAGGCAGGTCTCTACTAGCAGATTCACCATCTTTGCAAGTGTCTGCTCATTCAATCAAACAATGGATCCTTGTATCACCAAAGGTGAATCAACAAGAATACACAAATAACCTTAGCACACCCTTCCTCTCTGAGTGTTTGTGTTGGATTTCTGAATGCCCAAATCACCAAACTTTTGTTTGCATAAAACAAATGTTCACACAATAAATATCACACATGATACCATGATATCCACTTTAATAAACTTCAATATCCACTTTATAAAGTTTATACCTCACAAAATATCCACTTAAAAAAGTTTATACTTCACAAAAGTATCCACTTTAATAAAAAAATTATGCTTCACAAAAATAGTAAGATGTCGAATCAAATTAGGAGAAAACAATGCTCATGTATAAAAAAACTCACATATAAAAAAAACTCACTCATACAATACCTGTCATGATTTACTTCATGCAATACCCTTGATGACAGTAGAGTGCTCCAACAACCATAACTCATGCAAACCTCAACAATCGGATCTCCAATGCGCACAAGGAAAGAGACTAGCAACTCAGCAAAAAACTCATGGATTTGCTCTCACAGATCCATCCCAAAACAAAACTCATGCTTCTCAAAAAATCGTGCTTCCCAAAGAAACTGTCGTGCTTCCTAAATAAACTATCGGTGCTCCTTAAAGGAAAGAAGGAGAGAATTAGCGCTACCATAAGATGGCAGGGGGAGTGTGAGTCACTGTTTTCAGCACTCCTGGAGAGTGAGAGGGGGAGCGCTAGCACTCTAGCGCCNTTGATGACAGTAGAGTGCTCCAACAACCATAACTCATGCAAACCTCAACAATCGGATCTCCAATGCGCACAAGGAAAGAGACTAGCAACTCAGCAAAAAACTCATGGATTTGCTCTCACAGATCCATCCCAAAACAAAACTCACGCTTCTCAAAAAATCGTGCTTCCCAAAGAAACTATCGTGCTTCCTAAATAAACTATCGGTGCTCCTTAAAGGAAAGAAGGAGAGAATTAGCGCTACCATAAGATGGCAGGGGGAGTGTGAGTCACTGTTTTCAGCACTCCTGGAGAGTGAGAGGGGGAGCGCTAGCACTCTAGCGCCCTTAAACACAGACAACGAGAGTGTGAGGGGTTTGAAAAAATAAATTTCTTAAGTGTGAGGGCGTCGACGCTCCTCTAACACTGTATAGGGCGGTGCTGGTGATTTTTCTAAATCAATTCGAGATCTCGTACTTTGGATCTCACCTTAGAGAGCTGGATCTCTCAGATCTCCAACATGGGCTCTGATACCAACTAAGAATTTGGAGAAACAATACTCAGTGAGGCTACGCTCACAATCTCTATTATTCAATGAAGGCAGATTACATCATTATATAGGAACTGGTTCTACTTAGGTGGTTACAACAAATCACTAAAAACTAGGATCTACAATGAATACTGGTAGAGTTCATCTACGCAACTATCTCTTGCTCCATTATTTCCAAGTATGCTACATGTGAACATCATTCTATTGACTACGAGGTTTCCTTATTTCCTCCTTATGTTATTTGCTTAGGATGAATTCCATCATCTATCAGTCAAACTGAGTAGCTTTACTATAGTCAACTTTTGTCGATCTCATCAAAGTAAGCAAATCCAAGATCATCGCTTTTGTGGGTCGGGTTGGTTTCAAACTATGATTTGGTAACCATTAACAGTAATATCTTGGATTTTCTTCTAGCCTATGCCAGGAAGTAAATTAAAATGAACAACGTTCCAGTCAAAATGTCTGTGTAGATTCAACAACTTGCACATGAGGAATTAAAGATAAATTAAAATGAACAACGTTCCAGTCAAAATGTTTGTGTAGATTTAGCGACTTGCATGTGAGGATTTTCTTCTATCCCATGCTAGGCAGTAAATTAAAATGAACAACGTTCCATTCAAAATGTCTGTGTAGATTCAACGACTTGCACATAATTTACTATGTGTTTCCGTGATTTTTGTTTTCCATGTTGAGTACGATCTGTTGCACCGTCTAAGATCTTAAACCCCGTTCACAAAGAAAAACAAACATACTTAGATCTAATTTTATAATTAATTTTCATTCTGATCAAAGCCTTTTTGTTACATGTAGGATTCAAAAGTTTTCCATTGACATTTAGTTGTGAAACACTTGTACAAAATATTTTACTGTAGATTCTTTGCTCCAAAAATACAAATCAGGTGAGCATAAGGATTGTTAAAAAAAGTACTCTTTGTTCTTCTTCTTACAATGAAAATTAGGTGATGAAAATAATCTAGTGTGAGGGTTATCATTGACCCTCACTGCCACCCTATTTGTCCTTTGCCCACCACTGTCCACTCTACACACTTTAAGTTCCTTTCACAAGTCTGAGTGGTACAGGGTTGAAGCTGTACATAACATATTTCAATTTACTAAGGAAAGCACTTGAAGCTTTGCTTCTATTCCTCTTGTATTAATTATGTTATGATTATTAAGAGACAAAGTATCAACCAAAAGTTTAGATTTTTTTTATGAACCTTCATCACTTCTCACTTATTAGTCCCTACCTGCAACAAGGGACTCTAGCAATAGTTAACTATCGTTGACCACCTATTACTTGGTGCATTCTGCATTTTAATTGGTGTGTTTTGCTATGCTCTCAAAAATACAATATCCAATATCCAAAGTTTTCTTCAACCATCTCCAAAATGATATATTTATTTTAAAAATAAAAATTATGTATTTATTTATAAAATTTCAAAAACCAAAATTTTGATTGAATAATAGCCATGTGATATGAAAGCGAATATGTTTTAGCTAATTGTCAGTATTAATAATTCATTTAAAAATAGAATAAAATTTATTGGCCACTTTCTAGGCTCTGACACTGCAATTGAATGCTCTTGACCGTGAGCAATTGAATGTCTGCAGGTTTTTGGGAAGGGAAGGACATTCCACTCGGCAGCCTTCTTGAAAAGGGAAGGGAAGGACATTCCAGACATTCCACTAGGCAGCCTGCATGCTCCACAATTTGCAAAACATAAGGCATATTGGGGCCTTCAAAACTTAACTTACAATCAAAACTTAATTACAAAAAGATGGAAAAACAATTCCATTCTATGAAAGATAAAATATTACTCTGAAGAGAAAGATGCATAAAGAATAAATGACCACTAATTTTCAATATCTAATTCTAGCTATGGTGAAAGGCTGTCGTTGAAAAACTGTTTTGAATTTCGGATTTCGACCATCTAATTCGAGCTATGGTGAACGGTTGTTGTTGAAAATCAAATCTACCATAAGGTTGCTATTGAAAATCAAATCTGTTCTGATTTTCGACCATCTAATTCGAGTTATGGTTAATGGTTGCTGTTGAAAATCTGTTTTGAATTTCGACTTCGACTGAATGCTATTGGTATTTTTATTGTAAATATATTTCACTGAACAAGTTAAACCATACCATGAAAATTAAGGCATCAAAGGATAAAAGTCATAGCAAGAGTTTCTGCACTGAATATACCATGAAAATTAAGGCATCAAACGACAAAAGTCATAGCAAGACTTTCTGCACTGAATTGTTTACAGTTAGCCCAAGAAACGGATTTACCCACCTCAACCAAGTATCTATAAGCGCCAGCTCCTTAAGAGCAAGTACAATATAGTTTATGGATGGATAAGAGCTCCCTGGACGAGTACGATATAGTTTATGGATGGATAAGAGCTCCCTGGACGATTAAGAGTAGGAAGGAGGCCATTCCCTTTACGAGTTGTTGCTCACCGGGATCAACCTGAACCTTTACAATATTGGTGGCAGCTCCACATCATAGCTGGATCAGATTAGGTTAGTCCCTGGCTGGATGTTCACTGCACCATTAGACGGTCTAATCATTGAACTACTATACATGGATGTCCGCTTAGAACAATGAAAGCATAGGAGCTAGTCCCTGCCTCTGGAACCCTAACGCATGCTAACAAGCGGATGAAGTTTAGCGCATTTGAAAAGGTGGTGGATACTATGTTATGAATATCATGGACAACACCGAGATTGAACATTTTTATCTATTTTTTAATATTTTCTTTTTCTATTTTAATTTTACATGTAAATAGTTCATCTAAGCCTGATAATAATTTCTCTACTAGTTCTTATAAATGCAAAAGTAGACCAGTGTTTATATTTCTTTACATGCTCCCTGTGTCCTAAGTCGGCGCTCTGTGTGCGAGTGGATTCATTCAAACCCTCTCTCCGAGTAGAAGGAATAAAAGCAAACTTACATGAGGGTTTCGAACCCGCAATCTCCTCATTCAAGCTGTTATGCATAATCCCAGGAGTTATTCAATGGCAGACAGTCCCCCAAATGACCAGGTACGTTGCCACCCCGTCCACGTCACCTCCAATGTGCATGGAAATGTAGCTTTTAATCCAATCTTTAAATCCTAATTTTCATTTACTTCCAGATCCGGGGATCGATTCCCATAGAGGCCGAGTCACAAAATATTTACTTTAGTTGAATCTTTCTAGCCTGCGCTTCTGTTGCTGGATTCTGAGGCTTGTATCGATAATGTTTGTTCTATACTAGTGATACTTTTGTAGCCACGATTGCAAAGATTTAAGTATTGTGTGATTATAATAATAGGGAGAGAAGCTGAGGATCGGTTGATTTCCTCACGGTTTTCATTTAGGTGTGTTACGCATGTAACTGAACATCGAACTGGAGCTGCAGGTCCGTGAGATTCGGTGAATCTCGTCGGGGCCGGGACCGGGACCAAAAACCTCATGCATGAGAATTCTCACAACGTTAATTTACCACCGGCAGAATTCTATAAAATGGTCGGGAAATCAAGCGAGGTTGTGATGTTCGTGTCGAACGTTGCTAGTCTCCGCAGACCTTTAACCTTTGACGTCCACAATACCGAAGAATCTTGGTCTTCGACGTTATTTTTCATAGTTAGCAACATACGTGCATAGTTCGGGAGCAAGTATTAGGAGAATTTTTTAGCTCGATTCAGTGCTGAGGATGCCTCTATTTGTCTGCAATTAAAATATTTGAATCTCGTTGTGCGTAGTATAGTGTTTTTCAACGTAATGTAGAATCTTCTTTCGAAGCATACATATTTGGAAAATCATCTGAACTGCTAATTGTTGGAGTGAAACAGTTCATATTATGGACAATCCTATCCTTATCTTCGTCACCATAATTGGTTTTCCTTTCTGTTAGGGTCAGTTCCCAGTGTTAAATATAATGTAACCTCAATAGGCTGACTGTACACTGCCAGCTGCCCTGGCCAGCTGTACTTTCTATTCTTGATTTGCTTGAGCCTATTTAGCTCAGCTATTTCCTTTTGCATAGTACCTTCTTCATTAACTCTTCTCATTGTACTCTTCTTCATATATTCTAATATACAGTTTTTTGTTCTATTCTTTCTCTCTGCATTTCTTGCTTCACAATTTATCATGGTATCAGAGCTACAGAAGTAAGCCTCTTCACACAAGCTGGAGAGCAGCACGATCCTCAAATAGCGCAGAGCTTACACGGATCTTGAGAGAAATTCGACATAGAATTTTCGCAAGGCTTGGAGAGTCTTCCACGAGGAAGCAAACCATCATACGCTCAAAGATCAGCGTAAGAAGCTCACGCGTCAAACCAGAGCGTACAACGCTGGAAAGATCGAGGAAGAAGAGAGTGCAGAAGAAGAAACTTTAAAGATTCTTGTAATTTTCAGAATCATCAAAGAATTCACGAAGAAGAGCCTCAGAAGGCAGAAACGTTGAAGATTTCACGGAATTCGTTCAAATTTGTGAAAGATTGCTGCAAAAGGCAACATCGCTTAGAGCATTTTGGAAATCGCTCAAATCTGTTAAAAAATTGCAGCAGACAACACCAAGCTTCAAAGAATCCGTGTATTTCTTTCAAATCTTTGAAAGATTCACGGATCTTTCTTCCACAGGAGCAAAGAACGCATCTCATGTGAAAAGAACAGCCATTGAGGCCGTAAGATTCGTCCTGCGAACTATTCAGAGTGGGAAACCAGTTCAGAAGGGACGAAGAGAGCGTGGAAAAGACAAAAGAATTTCAGCCGTTAGATCCTGCGCAGAGGACCAACAGCCATTGGATCAACGAGAAGGTGCACAAGGTTTAGTCCTCTGAAGCGCACAGGAGAAATTTCAACTTGTGAAGTCGCGAAATCCCAAAATCATTTGGACCGTCCATCAAGAAACACATGGTGAGATCTCGACATTTCGCTGACTCGCAGGTGTAAAGGTCAGAAGACTGTCATGAGAATTCGCGAATCGCGAGATCACGAGCTATTCTGGACCGTTGGATCGTGATAGATCGTGAGTCATCGATCTGATCCAATCGCAAAATCGGGGATCGGGAGTTGGACGAGCGAAGGAGACTGCTCTCCAAAACCCCGATACGCGAAATCTCGACATCGCAAATCGCGAAATCTCGAAAAGATCACGGTTGTCCATTTGTTCGGACATGTGGTGAACATTGAAGAAACCGTCGGCATATCGACGACCGGGGTTTCAAGTTGACAGAGGATTTCTGTCATTGGGTGTTGCAAGTCGCGAAATTGCGAAACGACAAGTACCGTCTATCTTGAGGGGACACGTGGCAACAATCTAGACCTTCGGGGAAAGTCCCGAAAGGAAAGGGCCATCGACATATCGGGATTCAGCGTTTCGTGAATCCTGAGGACAAGAAGCACGAGCATTTCGGAATTGCGAAGTCTGAAATCCTGAAAGGAGGAGAGCTCCGTTATGGGGCCAAGCTGACGTCATCTCGTCAAAACGAGGGATCGGGAATCTCCACGGTGAAACCCCCGAAGCAAACTTTAGCCGTCCATCTATTGGGATGTGTGGTAGAGATCGAGGCCTTCGAAAAAAAAAATCCCGATAGGAGAGTCCATTGGCATTACGGGATTCGAAAAATCGCGAATCCTAAAGACGAGACGTCCGGAGCATTTGAAGTCTCGAAATCGCGAGAAGAGATCAGGATCGTCCATCACAGGAGGACGCGTGGAGGAGATCAAAGCATTCGGGAAATTTCCCGAAAGGAAAAGTCATCTATCGGGATATCGGGGTTCGAGAGATCGGGGATTCAAGAGGACAAAGAACCGGAAAATCCCGTAGAGCTTTAACCTTTAGGCGTGTGGTCACATTGATCGGAGACTAAGGGCCAATTCAAGGCCGATAAGCTCTCATCAGCAATCAGCGTTTAGACAATCGGAAGTTGGAGAGTTCAAAGGTCTCGTCTAACGGAGTTCTGAAACCACTGCAAATTACACGCAGGAGACATGTAAGTAAGAATTATTTTTCTGTTTTGCTGAATTCTTTAAAAGATGGCGACGTCTAGCAATTTTGGACCAACACAAGGTCCGATTCTTCTTGGAAAGAACTATGAGTTCTGGTCTCTTCGGATGAGATCCTTCTTGCAAGCATAAGAGTGCTGGGATCCAGTGGATCATGGATATGTGGAACCAGATCCAGCAGACCTGTCAGCCATGACTAATCAACAGAAAATTGCCCAGGCAACACAGAGAAACAGAGAAAATAAGGCTAAATTTTGGATTCAAAATTCTGTGGATGACTCGATTTTCTCAAAAATCACAGGCGCTAGTTCTTCAAAATAGGCCTGGGACATCCTTAAATCTTCCTATCAAGGAAATGACAGGGTCAAAACAGTTAAACTGCAGACCTTGAGGCATCGTGAACCAGATCAGATTGATTGGTGAAACCATCACTGATCAACGCATTGTTGAGAAAGTCCTCATAATTTTACCCAAGAAATTTGAAATGGTTGTAACAACAATCCTTGAATCCAAGGATCTGTCATGTTTTTCAATAGATGAACTAATTGGTTCTCTGGTGACACCTGAGACCAAACTGCATCTCACAGATGAGTCCATCTCCAATGCTTTCAAAACTCAATTCTCCTTTAGCAGAGGGAGAGGCAGAGGAAGAAGAAGAGGTCACCAAGGAAGAGGGAGCAATCAAAGTAACCCTCACTCCAGTGGAGGTAATAGAAAACAATATTCGAATCAAAATTTCCAAGGTCAAACACAACAACAACAAAATCAATATCAGAATTTCTAGTCTCAAAGAGGCAGAGGGAGAAGATCAAATGACAAAACAAGCATACAATGCTATTACTGCAAAAAGCATGGGCACTATGAATCTGAATGCAGGAAGAAGCAAGCAGATCACCTCTCAGGCAGAGCACATGTGTCAAATCACACGAGAGAAAACTCGTCAGGTATGTTTCTTTCGTGCCACAAGACTGAACAACAACCTAAAGATCTCTGGTTGCTGGATAGTGGATGCAACAATCACATGATAGGTAACAAAGATTTACTTTCATGCATTGATTCTTCAATCTCATCTGATATTACACTTGGAAATGATTACTTAGTCAAAGTTCAAGGAAAATGAATTGTTCCTATTCTTACTAAACAAAATGTAAAGAAAGACATAAACAATGTCTATCATGTTCTAGATCTGAAACATAATTTGTTAAGTGTAGGACAACTCATTGAACATGGCTATAAGGTACTTTTTGAGGGAGCATCTTGCAAAATATATGACAAAAACCCCAGCAGAAAATTGATTTCTGAAAT